>VUQJ01012181.1:4220-15853 GCA_015108635.1 Andinoacara biseriatus
AAATGAGGATTTGCTTTTTTTTCCCACTTTGTTTTTCAACTGAAAACTAGCATTGACTGTCAATGAATTTTTCAAAGTCGGCACCATGAAAATAGGAAGAAAGCAAGATGTGGCGAACAATGGAAAGTTGGATCTTTCTTTTCTTGTTTAAAAACAACATATTTTGTTTGTCGATACTGCTGGAAACGACACTTGTTTTTTAGGAGTGAAATCTTTCACTATACAATTTAAAATACTATAAAATGTAAAGGACGTCAGATGTCATATTTTACCATGTTTTAGATTATTTTGGCGTTACAGTCGAAAACTGTACTGCTTTGAGACTACTTTTAATACCCTTAATTGTAGCTGTAATACAAAACTGTTTTTAACTAAACACATTTATAATCTTGTGAAACGGTTTAGAAAATTATGAAGCTCACAATACACCTATTAATATAAATTAAAAATAATGTCACATCTACCACCAATAACTAGTCAAAAGTTTGGAACCCATTCATATAAATGGGTGAGTGTGTCCAAACTTTTGATTGGTACTGTATTTACTGAGTATGTATAATAAAAAAAAAATTCCCACTTGCCCTGTGAGCAGCTTTTGTCCTCCAAGCTCGGGTCCTACGTGCTTGAGGGTCCTGCGCAGTATCCTAGCTGTTCCTAGGACTGCGCTGTTCTGGACAGAGATCTCAGATGTCATTCCTGGAATCTGCTGGAACCACTCTCCCAGTCTGGGGGTCACTGCCTCATGTGTTGCAATTACCACAGGGGCCACTGTTACCTTGAGCTGCCACATCTTCTCTAGCTCTTCTCTCAGCCCTGGGTATTTCTCAAGCTTCTTGGGTTCCTTCTTCTTGATGTTACTGTCGCTTCGGATTGCTACATCTATCAATCCGGCTTTCTTCCTCTGCTTGCCCACCACTGCTACATCCAGCTATCACCAGGTTGTCCATCTGTATCTGGAAGTCTCACAGCATCTTAGCTTGGTCATTCTCAACAACCCTTGAGGGTATATCTCATTCTGACCTTGTGACTTCCAGGCTATACTCAGCACAGATGTTCTTTTATACTATGCCAGCCACTTGGTTATGGCATTCCATGCATGCCCTGCCTGCTAGCATCTTGCACCCTTCTGTTATGTGCTGGATTGTCTCTGGGGTGTGCAAAACAACACTTGAGGCCAACTTTAGGTCAATTAAGTGTCACCATTAAGTGTGGCATTGATCAAGGAAGGTAGTCAGAACTAAGGGGATTGTACTACCAGTAGGCAACATTACAGACATTGATGACAACACTTATGCCGTGCTGGTCATCAGATACCCTCCTGGGATAACAAACTGGCCAAAGGACAAGATAAATGCTACTGACATCAAGACAAGAAAGCTCTTTACCATGCATAGAGAGTTTCACCACAAATCTAGAACCCTGAGACTGTACCCTAAGCGGTAGGAAGAAGGCTGAGGACTAGTGAGTGTCAGAACCAATATCCTGGATGAAACAACAAAGATCCATGAGAACATCAGAAATATGGCCACAACTGATCATCTGCTTAGTGAATACCTCAGGCAGCATAAACCTGAGAAAGAAGAGGAGCAAAAATAGGAACCATCATGGAAGGACAGACCTCTGCACGGCATGTACCACCGGCAGAAAGAAGTGGCCACTATAGAAAATCCTTCCTGTCTTCCACTTTTCCTTGTTAAAGCCTGTTTGGTCCAGTCTATTATGACCTCCATCCAAGCTCCCTCCACTTCTGAGAAGTTAAAGCAAGAGAAACTCCATGTTTGTGAATACTAACATTCTGTGATTGTTTCAAAATGATCATAAAGTTTAGTTATAGCTATCGGGTTAAGAATTGTTTAAAAACAGTAAAGACTCATTGTATTAAAATAAGGTGCATTGATTTTTTAATTGATCTGTTTATTTCATTATTTATTGTTAAGAGCAACATTTAAAAAGCATTATCAGTTATCTACAAAAGTGGTCTGACTCTGGTCCTCTAAGATCGATTGCTTTTGTCTCCGCCCACTAGCCTAGGGGAAATGTTCTCATTGAGGAAACATCAGCTCATCACTTTTGTGATTATTTCTCCCCTTTCAAGGTAACACATTCGCCTGGTGATAGGACTAGAGAGTCGCCGGTGGGGTGGGGATGGTTACTGTTATGGTCTCCTTGTCTTCCTGTGCAGCTCTCCATGTTTTCTCTCTCCTTCTCGTTGCTCACTATGTCTCCCTGCCCCCTGTTGGTGTGAATGTGTGTGTTTGTGTTACCTAAACTTATGTCCCAGGGGCAGGCCTGGCAGTATCCCTGCCTCTCAGTCTGTGCTCACTGAGGTAATAAGCTCTCCTTTTGGGAGTCTGGTGATTTCCTGGTAACTACCTAAGGTGTTGGGGAAGCCTCAGTGTTTGCTGGACCATTGCCCTGTTTACCATCAGTTAAGCTGCTCTCTGGTTTAATGTTTTGCTTTGGACACTGTTACCTTACTATCTCTTCTGTGCAGGAAAACCAGGAGATGGATTAAGATAGTTTTGTTTGGAGAGAGGAGCTTTCAGGAGAGATGGACCTTTGCAAACATTTAGCCAGCTCTGTGAATTGGACTTGCCTTTGGAACCCAGCATTTTTTTTAACTGTTCTTAATACACTGACGATTGCCGCGTTTCCATTAGTACCTACTCAGCACGGTTCCACTTGACTTGGCACAGTTTGTAGGCATTTCCATTAGTACCTGGTACCAGGTACCAGGTATTTTTTTAGTACCCTCTTAGCCAGGGTTCCAAGCTATCCGAGGCAAAAAAATCCAAAAATGTCACGCGGAAGAACAGTATGCCACTGATTGGCCAGGGAGTGTCGTCAGTTGGTGAGACACAAGAGCGACTCCTTCACCTGAATCAACTGCGCCATTTTTAAAACCAGACAGCAAGAAAATGGAGGGACGGGCACGGGGAGGCTCAGTTGAACGCCTAGACCGACAGTTTGCAGCAGTAGTTTTGCAACAAGAGAGCCATCTGAAACGTGCACACAGCATACATAATTTAACCCTATACTGCCAGGCGATTGCCGCTGAAGCACCCATTACCTGCCCCTACTAGCCGTGAACAGCTGGTTAAGACCAAGCGTGGCTGATCAAAAGAACTTTGAATTACCGTAATTAAGTGACTGTTCGTCGTATTGGAAAAATTCAAATGGTTTCTGAAAGCTGAGAAACTGCACTTCACAACCCAACATAGTGTTGCTGTTGCTGTTGGAAATACGTGAACGGCGGCACTTTTGAAGTACACTTAGCTGATTACGACATGTTCTGCGGTATAAGGTTAATACTTGTCATGGTCAACTGCTGTAACAGGGGCGCGGTGATCAACTCGCCCACTCCACAGAGAGATAAGCATGTTTGGCAAAACCGTCAAGGATACACATAGGAAAAGCATATTTTTCACACACGATCTTCTTGGCTGCTCTCATGATGCGCTGGAAGGTCCTGCGGCAAGATGCTGTGCAGGCAGCATACCACACTGTGGTGCAGCTGGTCAGGATGGTCTCGATCGTGCCCCTGTAGAAAGTGTGCATGATGGGGGCTGATGCTCTGGCTCTTCTCAGTTTGTTGAGAAAGTAGAGGCCTTGGTGAGCCTTGTTGGCCAGAGAAGTGGCGTTGAGGGTCCAGGAGAGGTTCTCTGTGACATGCACACCGAGAAACTTAGTGCTGCTCACCCTCTCCACAGCAACACCATTGATGGTCAGAAGGGAATGCTGTGGGCACACTCTCCTGATGTCCACAACAATCTCCTTTGTCTACTTCACATTCAGAGAAAGATTTCTGTGGCTGCACCACAACATCAAGCTAGCTTCTTCAGGTTGATAGCTTCCTTCACCTCCAGTGACCACCATCTAGTTCGGGGATTACCACCACGATAGGCACCAACTACCTTCAGCCACAGCTCTGAGCCGCAACCTCAACAATGGAGGTGCAAAATGTGGTCCATTTGGACCTCAGCATCCTCAGCCTCCCTTGGCTGCAGATCTGATGATTACAAAATCAATCATTGACATGCGATCTGGAGTGTACTGGTGCCACGTGCACTTATGTTCAAACATGGTGTTTGTTATGGACAAGCTGCGTTTTGCATAGAAGTCCAATAACAAAACACCACTCAGGTTCAGATCAGGCAGGCTGCTCCTCTCCTCCCAATCACGTTCTACAGGTCTCAACGTGTTGAAATCTCCCAGTAGGACGATGGAGTCACCACATCTAGTGACTCCAAAAAAGGTGGGTATTCTGGACTGTTGTCTGGTGCAGAAGCACCAGACAACAGTCAGGACCCGTTCCCAGTCAGGACCCATTCCCTGCGCCTTCAGCACAGAGAAGCAACCCACTCATCCACCGATGAAAAGCCAATGTACAGGCAGCAAGCCAAGGGGATATAAGAATACCCGCCCCAGCTTGCTGCCTCTCACTGGGAGTGACTCAGAACAGAGTCCAGCCCCTCTCCAGGAGACCGCTTCCAGAGCCCAGGCCATGCGTTGAGGTGAGCCCGACTATATCTAGCAGGTGTCTCTCATCCTCACACACTAGCTTAGGCTTCTTTCCCACCAGAGAGGTGACATTTCATGTTCCGATAGCCAGTCTCGAAAGCTGGGGATTGGTCTGCCAGGGTCTCCACCTACTTTGGACTTTCAGAGATGGGCACATGAAGCTTTTATGAAGCACTGAACCACTTGAGCCAATTTTCTTCGAGGCACACACATTATGACTGAATATCATGATATGTTTTATTTACAAATAAAGATGGATGAATGTTTGTGTTGCATTATTAAGGAGAGAGTGCTTGTGTAACATGGCAAATTGGGTGTGCTTGTTTAACTATGACAGGAGGTGATTTTCTAGGATGGGGAACAGAAGATTTTAATTGAATTATTTTTCAACTTGGATTGAGCCTGTTTCTTTTTTTTTGCTTGTAATAAGATGTGACCATGTCAGTGACTCACCTGACTGGACTGTGAACCTGTTAGGTGATTCTTTTGAGTAATAAAACACTTGCTGGTTCGGATGTCATATGTGATTTTTTTCTCCCCAAAGCAAGCGTCGAAGCAGTGGTTCTATGGAATTGTAAGCCCAGGTTTCGAAGCACGTGTTGAAACTTCAGTGTTGGACTCCCATCTCTAGCCTTTTGTTTGCAGGGGCAGGGTCCTGTACACCCCCAGTCACATGACTATCCAGTGGGCCCCGAGCCGTTTGAGAATCCAGTGGCTCCCAAGCCACCTGAGCCAGAATTAGAGGGTCCCAAGTTGCCAGAACCACAGGGTTCTGAAGCTTCACCATCCATTCCAGGAACACTCCTGGCCACTATCCTGGCCTCCAGGTAGACTCCACATCAGGTTCTGGCTGCAAGTCAAAGATCCAGGGGGTCCCACCTCCTCTGCTGTCATCAGCCACCAGCCAAGCCTTCCAAGGGACACTGTCTGGACTGCTGGCCTTCAGCCCTGCTTCCTCATTAGCCTCTGCTCTGGTCTTGTCTCCAGGTCAACCTCTAGAACTGTTACTTTGTCTTGCTCTTTGGCCAAGCTAACCCTAAGAACTATTTTTATTGGATTTTTCTGCTCCTTGTTTTTGGTTTTGGTTCTATATTTATAAACAGTGATTTTTTTAATAATAACTTATAGGGCCTTTTGTATGCTTAAATAGCACTAAAACATTACATAATTATTAAATGAAGTTTATGCATAGGTTTAATAAGGAAGAGCTGCATTCATTCCTCTGCCTGCAATCCCGGGTGTTTGGGCCTGGTGGTCTGTTCTTAACATCATTTCCACTTTCCCACAGTGTCAAACTGAATTCTGTCGTCATCACTCCAAAAATTTGCTTACATGTCTTCTACAAGCCAATCAGCCTTTTTTCTCTGTGCTTCAGATTTCAGTGCTCTTCTGCCAGTTTGCCTCATTTGTGCAACCCACCTCTTCTCCACCTCCACATCATCCTTGTACTCAGATGTCCTAATTATCTCCCACACTACCAGTGTCTAGACTCTGAGGGTTCCTGTCTTACTCCCTATTATTGTTGGGACTCCACTCTGCTGTGTGGATTAATCAGTGTCTAATAGTTTAATAATCAAACTCTGTACCTCAATGAATTATTTTAAATTCAAATGATCTCTCCCTATCAAACTACATTTAGTGGCACATAAGTTAATTCAAAGCAGATTTAATTACATAAGGCAAATCTATTCAAGCCACCATTTACGTGCGTAATTATACTGAGTCTGATCTGTGCCAGAGGAGGCATTAAAATGGTTCTTGTAGCTTTTAAAAAAGGTGTAACTTCTGGAGCCCTTTGTCCTCCTATACTAGCAAGATTATCATTTATACAGCTGTTTTCATTTACATATTAGATGAAGGCCTACCTTATACCTGGAGATTGTAGACGAACTGCCAAGCTTCTCGAGGTTGCAAAACTACTGTCAGTTCCTGACAGTTTTCTACGCTGACTACAAATTCCTATGAATAATTATTTCCCTGTATTTCTACTGTAATACAGTGCTACTTAGAAACCACTTTTCATGCAGTGTATTGCATGTTTACACAGTATGTTTTGTGATAAAAACATGCTTTCAAGTTAGTATTTGTTTGCAGGAATAAGGTCTTGAGGAGAGCAGTAACAAGAGAATCTGGGAAGGAAACATTCATCTTGTTTGAAGTCATTGTTTTTCAGTCCTTATGCAGGCCAAACCACAATAGCAAGAAAGCAGTCATAGATAATGGTCCAGCTTTCTTTAACTTGATCTGCTGCAAAATTCTTTGCATTATTGTTCAATAAATACATACAAATGGCAGTAACCATGCTGCATTTACTTTGAAAAGATCTTTTAGCACTTTTGACGTTAAGGAGATTTATTATATTCATTCACACTCAGGCTCAAGTGGTCAAAGGTGTGTTATTAAAATATGCAGCATGTATTAGTAAACATGTCATATTTGTATTTTATTCACTCTATTTTTTGTGGTGTTTGCCTGTGCTAATATTTTTTTTCTCCTGGCCTTATTTTACAACTTTATGAAGGAATTATTGCAAGCTCCCAGTAAAAATGAAATCTTTTCAGAGGCTTGCCCTGAGGTCAGACCTGATGGGATCCTCAGAATATTAACAAAAAGAGACCTCAATGAGAGGCCATAGGGCTGGACGAGAGGTGAGGAAGACCAAACGAAAGAAAAAATTAAAATTTGAGAACGTTTGAGAAACGAATAGAAAGTTGACAAAAAATGGCACTTCAAAAGAAAAAGGAATTACATTATTGTGTTGCCTCAGTCAAACTGATTTCAATGGAACACACACACACACACACACACACACCAATACTTAAGTGCAAACCCAGAAAATATCATTTCATCATAAAGCATATATATGCACGTGTGTGTGTGTGTGTGTGTGTGTGCGCGTGTATTACTATAGAAGGCATGAAACTGATAACTCATTAAAGTTATTATGGAACTAATAACTTTCCTTGTCATCTTGAGAATATTTCCATAACCTTAACTTAGGCCAAAAACAGAGTTTCTGCAATTGAGCTTGAATATCACCTTTATTCTTCAACACAGCCTGAAATTACTTGGGCAAGATCAAAATGATATCAATTTTTTTTACAAGGTCTCAAACATTAGTGGCTTAAATGCAGCCTAAACCATGATAGAGCCTCCACCGTGTTTAACAGACGGTTTTAGACACTGTTGTACCTCTCCTAACCTCCTTTGTACATATTAGTCACATTTTAAGCAAAAAAATTCAAATTTGGATTCATCACACCAATTAGCAAGCTGAACCCAACCACTTCCACTCTATCCATGTTCTTAACTGCTTCTAATTCAGGGCCACAGAGAGGCTGAAAGCTATCGCAGCTGCCAGTGGGCGAGGTGGGGGGCGGCTGCATCCTGAACAGGTTGCCAGTCTATAACAGGTCTGCAGCATAGAGACTACAACCATTCAGTCAAATTCACATCTATGGCCAATTTAGAATTCCCCAATTAATCTAACAAGCATGTCTTTGGTCTGTGGGAGGAAACCAAAGAGCCAAGAGAGAACCCATCCAGGCACAAGGAGAACATTTACCCGTCTACGAAGGTGACAAAGCTTGTTTCCACCCTTCGGTGCCTCTACCCGTAGGGCCTAAGCTTGGTCACGTCTGCAAATATTCAGATGCCAATAAATGATGCAACCAGGCCATTTCAGTTTGTTCATTTTGCATCAGGATTTCTCTCCTTCTCTGAAATTTAAAAATAATCCTTTGGTAAGAGAAGTTTAAGCTGTGTGTGACTTCCACTCTGCTGTTGAAGGTAGATTAAGTAAAGGTGTGGAAACCTTTAATCTCAGTCCTAAATTAACAGTATTACCCCATGTGCATCAGAGAGAATACCTACTAAACCTGATTATACCAGAAAATCCCATTAGTCATTCAAATGCAAGTGACAGTGTTGCCTTCTTTAGTCTTCCAAACATTTAAGAACATTCATCTCCGGTTCAGAGATTCTATTTGAGCTTAAATATATTATGAAAAATACTAAATTAAGAACCTTAATGAGACCTTCTTTGCTATAACTACACCTATTACATAACAAATGACTGCCTAGAAAAACTTGATAATATATGGTCATAAGAATCCTGAAAACAAATTTGTGTGATCTCTATAAAAACTATACTGCAGTCTGTTACGGGTTAGACTTTATTAAATGCTGAAACATTTGTACAATAACTAGTTAGACTAAAATAGAATGCATTTGTATTTATGCATTTGTGTGTGCTCACACAGGCTGTAATTATACAGTGAATTTCATATTTTTTCAGTCTGGCTTTGCTCTTTAAATGCTATTGATTGCCACTTATTTTATCAAAAAAAATTATTATCTTAAATATAAAGTTGCTGCTGAAATTGTAGTGTTGTGAGTGCAGACCTTTGCTACGGTATGTTAAAAGCTACTGTGTCTATGATTTTGTTTCCCAATCTTCATCTTAAGCTTCTCAATGAGAATGAGAAATGTGTACATCAAAGTGTGGAGTATCAAAAAAGTTTAAAAGAAACTAAGATTACCAGAATCAAGTCTGCATGGAAAAAAAATCCAAGAATAGTCAACATTGCTGCTGTTAATAATGATTAATTTAGAATTGATAGAAGAATCTGAGTGTCTTCTTTGTGTCTCCATGACAGTCAGAAAGCACATGCTCTGTGTTAGCCCTATTTTTATCAAAATTCTAAATTTATCTCACAAAGAAATCTCCCAAAAGACCACTGAAGTCAGTTCCAACTTTTTGTTAATAATGTACAAACTAAGAGGGAATGGGTGATTGTAACTGTGACCACGTATTGCCATCTTGACATATAATTTTGTTATCCCAGTTTGAGGCTTTTTTTTTATTTGGAAAAATGTTTATAAAATATGTTTATGTTAAACTGTATAACAGTATAACCTCAACATATTATCATATCATCTATGACATAAAAGCTTGAAACTGTAGAATAAATAACGTGTTTATTTATTTCCCCTTTGGAGACAGCTGGTATGCATGCTACGTTTAGCAAATAAACAAGTCCTCTCACGCATTTTTGCCCAAGAAAAAAGCCTCCAGCAGATGCTAAATCACCTGGTTGGGCCATTTTCTTCCCTTCATCTTCTCTCTCAAGGCCCCTTCACCCTTTACTTTCCATCCTTATTCTCACTTTCCTCCCATATGACATTCACCTTCTTCCTCTATTGTGAGTGAACCATTCAGCTCACTGATCTGATATTTGAACTAATGAGAGCATAATAAAGTCAGAAGATGAGGCAGTATTCACTCTGTAATGAGTAATGACTCTGCATGTACAGTATACAGCATATGTCAGTGTATATATGCATGTGAGAAATTTTGCAGTGTGGGTCAGTATATGTTTTTGAGTGTGTGTGAATCTATGCATTTATTTATTTATTATATACATTATATTGCCAAAAGCATTCATGCATTCACACAGGTTACTGAATTCAGGTGTTCCACTCCATGGCCACAGGTGCATAAAACCAAGCACCTAGGCACTCCCCAACATTTGTGAAGCAATGGATTGTGCTCAAGAGCTCAGTAATGTTCAACATGGTACCGTGATAGGATGCCACTTGTGCAACAAGTCCAGACCTGAAATTTCCTCATTACTGAATATTCCACAGGCAAGTGTTAAAGGTATTCTAAGAAAGTGGAAGCGATTGGAAAGGACAGCAATTCAGCCATGAAGTGATAGGCTACATAAAGTGACAGTGGGGTCAGCGGCTGTTGGGTTTTCTCTGTAATTATTGTGGGGAATTTACCTTATAATATAAAGCGCCTTGAGGTGACTATTTGTTGTGATTCAGGGCTATATAAATAAAATTGAATTGAATTGAACTGAACTGAAGAGCTGCATCCAAGCTTTACATTACCAAGTGCACTGCAAAGTATCAGATGCAGTGGTGTAGAGCACACTGCCACTGGATTCTAGAGCAGTGGAGACTCTCTGAAGTGACGAATCACGCTTCTCCATCTGGCAATCCAATAGAATGGTAGTTATCTGACTGCATTGTGCCAAGTGTAAAGTTTGGTGGAAGGGGTATTATGGTCGGCATGCCTCTGGCCCAGGCCTAGAGGGGGCCCGGATGGGAGAGAGGATAAGATTTCAGGTAGCCAGTCCTCTATCAAGTCCAAGGAGAGCTGGAGAAGGCGGGCCCTCTCATGATTGTATCCAGATGAGTACGGTGTATGGCCAAAGGCATAGCCTACTTTACATAACCCATCATTCATGTTTTACACGGGGGGTTTAAAGGTTGCCACAGTCAGGACTGAGTTATGGTTGCTAAAAACTTTACAAGATCGACTGACTGATGTAGTAGGTGTAAAATATTGAATAAAATGTTGTGCTGCATGACTGCCTTTATTTTCACTCTGACAATTTAACTTTATGACACGCAAATTTTCAAGTGAATCGCCGATATTTTCTCCAAGTGTATTTTGGGTAAAACTTTCTCTACATTCAGTGAGGTTCGCACTGCCATCTTTTTTATTTTTGACTCTTCCTGTCACCGTTGCAACCTCTGAGCGCTCATTCTCCAAGTTAAAACTCATTAAAAAGCACTTGAGGAGCACAGTGGGACTGAGCGGACTTGCCATGTTGTCCATAGAGAATGAGAGAGCAAAGAAAATGGATATACAGAGCATCGTGGACGAGTTTGCGGAGCGCAAGGCTCGTCATATGCCCTTCAAATAGTAGTGAGTAGGCCTAAAGTAGTTCATACTGAAATTGTGTTTGTGAACATGTGGGCTGCTGTGCCGGTTTTACCAAACTTAAAATCTACTGATACAGGCTCTGAGTTGAAATAGATAAAGTGGGTGTAAAAATGATCTCATCGCTATCCGTGGTGCTGAACTGCTTTGAATTTGTGTTGTTTTATCATTAGTTACCATGTAGCCTAATGTTCTTGTTGTTCTCTTGGTGTGTTATATTTCATGTCCAGTTAATGGACTTCAAAATTACATAGTTGTTTTCTGTGGTGCTGAAGCTTGTA
Organism: Andinoacara biseriatus; assembly: GCA_015108635.1. Classification (NCBI taxonomy): domain Eukaryota; kingdom Metazoa; phylum Chordata; class Actinopteri; order Cichliformes; family Cichlidae; genus Andinoacara; species Andinoacara biseriatus. Next base: position 15,759 of record VUQJ01012181.1, read on the forward strand.
AGCCCTGCTATTGTGGGCATGTGTATGTTGTAAAATGATGTTATGATGAACTTTATTATTTGGGTATAAACGGCCCGGTCACTTGACCTGCCCCC
>VUQJ01012182.1:13677-24233 GCA_015108635.1 Andinoacara biseriatus
ATATATATATATATATATATATATATATATATATACACACATATACACACACACATATATATATATATGTGTGTATGTATGTATGTATATATGTATATATATATATATATATATATATATATATATATATGTGTGTGTGTGTATATACACACACACACACACACACACACGAACAAAGTAAGAGAAGGGAAATGATACATTTATTGCTAACAAAACTCAGAAAAATGGAGCAAGCATCCGTTTTGTTGTACGTTTTAAAGTCTCACTTTTTGGAAAACATTGCAAATAAAGTCAGATGCGGAACCCAAACGTCGCAGCTCGGCCGATGAGCTACGTGAAAGCTAGATTATCTGCACACTCGGCTGAACGTTAATCGAGCAGCTGAAAGTGATGACAGAGAATAAACTGCAGCATGCTGTTTGTGGTTTAACATAAATAGCTCAATAGCCATGCATCGGCCCACGGCCGATTGCACAATGGTGGCCCGGTGTGTGTGTGTTTTTATGCTGAGTCGTCTCGCAGGCTAATTTCTAACTGTCAGCTAGACTGCCGAGAGCAGACGTGAAATCAGAACAATGAGAAGAACTTAAAACCTCTCGGCCAAACCATAACACTGATAAATATCTGCCAGATACAAATGGCTCACCATATTTTACGAGAACTGGTGTTTTATATGAGAGCAGTGTTCTCCTTCTAGTAGCATTACGTTAGCTACTTTCATTTAGCCAGCAGCTCCGGCTCAATAAAACACGGCCCAAATCCAGCCTCTGGTTCCTCCACTTCTTAAATTTATCGATTCCCGCAAATAATTAGTTTATAAGTTTAAACTGCATGACACCCACTTGTTTGTCCTAGCGCACTTGGAGGTTTTGTCGCTAATTTATTTCTTTCATCAGCTAGCTTTTGTAGCACCTCAGCTAGTAGCAGCAAGACCCCAAACAAGAGGTAAAGAAAGACATTTTAAACTGTAAATTATAACGTCAGCAACATAAAATATTTTCGATTCTGGGTGTAAGCGTTTATCCGTGTTGTCACCTTACCTCATCTGCGCTCAACTCCTCCATCATCCCAGCTAAATTAGCTAGCTATTTTACTTTCCACCGCTTTAATGTGCCAGCCAGAGCCAGCTAGCTAGCTTGTATTAGATCTAAATATGCATAGTCTAACTCGTTCAACAAATATGTGTCAAGTCTTTTTGATTGTCTTTAAGATAGAAAAACGACACCAGTATACGGAGGATGGCGAGATATAGTTCCTCCAAAAAAGTCTGCTGTTTGCTGGTTTTCTAGCAAGAATGAAACAAAAAGAAAAGTAGCTAGCTATTATACGTCAAAATACAACAGCGGCCATTTTGGTTCTAGTACCCGTCACGTGACCAAAGGGACTGCTGGAGGTGGGGGGGTGTGTAGCTTCTACGTGTCGCACAGATAAATGGAGTATTTCACCTGTTGTGTAAGTATACAGCTCTGTTTTAGGACCTCAGATTATTATTGAGGTTACACTTATCCCATAAAACACATCAAACTGAGCATGCGTGAGCCACAGGCAGTCAGAGGGGTGCAAGGTCACTGCAAAGACTTGGATTAAGTAACAATCGCTGGATTGTAAAAATGCCTACAATATGCAGTATAATCTTAAATAACATTACATGTGTTACAGGGTAGGCAGCAGCTGATATGAACTGGACTGCCAACCAACTTTGCTGGGGTGGGGGGGTCAAGTCAAGTGTTTATTCATAAATAAAAACAAAAAATTGTAACAACCACCTGGGAGGTTGGTGGATCGATCCCTGACTCTTCCAAACTGTGTGTTGAAGTGTCCTTGGGCAGGGCACTGAACTGTGAGCTGCTCCTGCTGCATCTTGATGGTGACTTATAGTAAGAAAGTGCTCTGAGTGCTCGGCTTAGTAGAAAGACTTCATTTACTATTCACATCCGCAATTTATAATAATAAACAAAAATGCATTATAATGAACATGAATGTGAGTACATTCATAGAGAAATGCAGCCACAGTTACACAAGTCCAAAAATATCTGTCTTAGATTACAGGGTCTTGAGCGCTTGAAAAAAAGAGCAGCTGGACTTCTTTAGATTTAAGAAGATGTTTCACCTCGTCCAAGAGATTTCTTCAGTTCCAAAAATGGTGGAGAATCCCAACCCCTCTAGTCCCCTAGTGGTGACCCACTATTGATCATGTGATTTCTCACATGAGCCACGAAAAAGGCCTCGCCACTGTGAGACCTTGCCCCACTCATCATTTGACTATTTAGGTCACCTGAGGCAAGGTGTAAGTGTGTGGGAAGGTATGTAAAGACTGTCAATACTGTACTGTAGGTGGCTGACAGCTGGTGTTACAGAGGCAAAGCAGGAGAGATATTTTCTCCAGGTGTAGAAGTGTATCAATGAACTCACTACACACTGGGACAGCTGACTGTGAGCGCTAAATATCTTCAACGCATTTCCATTAGTTTTGCAATTTTCGAGTAGGGTTGTGCTATAAAATCAGCTGCACAAGCTGATGAATGACCTCTTTTTAGTTTCAAAGAGGGGGGGTACAGTGACTTTACTGGGTTGTCCGACGCTGATGTGTGATGAATGGCACAATGCAGACAGTTTATTAAGGAACACACACGCAGAAGCAGTTTGCTTCAGCTTTAGATTAGATTTATTTTTCTTACATAAATTTGACACTGCACTTCCAAACATCCTACAGCTAACCTTCATTTACACCGGTTATATTTGGTCTCACACGAATGAGGAATTTACTAAAGTGTTGAACAAAGTGCACGACGGACTGCACAAGCTGCACCCGTGTCTCATTTTTCTCATAGCACTAAATATGTAACAAAAAACAAACAAGCATTTTTTTTTTCAGCCAGCTAAATGACAGTATAACTGCATGACTACAGAGGCCAATACCAACATCTACAGGACCAGATAGACGAGTATCTGAAAAAGGTGTTGCAGTGATACCATCTAGTGGTGTAAATTCATACCCTGACAGGACAGATGTTTCCACCTGGACTGAGTATTTAAGTGGCAGGGACGTTATTGGATGTAACTCTGAGTATGGATTTCTTAGTCAGGGTTTTACAGTCATGAATCTATCAAATAATGCCTTCTAATACAGAGGTCTCCTCCAGATATCCAACTTTTCATTTGTCTTCTCTCGTGTTTGAATCTTTCTTAAAAACCTGCTTGCAGACTTGTCCTTCACAGAACAGCTCCTGAGGAGAAACCATCACAAAAAATGGACTAATTACATTTTTATTAAATATAACAGATTGAAACAAGTTTTTAAAAAAATCTAAACTTAGCATAAAAAGTAAGGAAATTTGTGTTTGGTTGATTATTGTTTTGAGCTTCTGGTACCCCCAGGTGCTGACAATCAGGTTAGTCATCGTTGGAGGCAATCTCAGTGCAGACAGATATTGAGATGAGACTCTGCAACTAGTGGCAATCTCATATCTCCACAGTCTGGGACTGAACTATATCTTCCAAGATGACAACGCTCACCCCCACAGAGCGGGGTTTATCAGAGACTACATCCAGAATTTGGGAGTGGAGAGGATAGAATGGCCTGCCTGCAGTCCTGACCTCAGGCTCATTGAACACTTGTGGGATCAGGGCTGGGTTCTTCATGCCAGAGTGCCCAACGCAACCAATCTGGCTAACGTGCAACAAATACTGGTTGAAGAATGGGATGCCATCCCACAGCAATGACCAAGCTGGTGACCAGGAAGCATTGTTACAACAAAGATATAATAAACCAAACACACATTTCCTCACTTTCTGTGCTAAGTTTTTATGATTTTGTAATTCTGTGTATTATGTAGAACAAGTTCAATTAAAATGTCAGAATTTACAGTCTTACCAGATGAAGCTTGTCGTCCTCAATCCAGTGAATCCATCCCCTGTTCTTCTTCTCTCCAATCTGTTCGCACACCATTTTATTGTCCTCCCATCTCACGAGTGACTGCCCAGGTAACAGAGAAACAAAAGTGTAAATCACAATGTTGTGACAAAGGCTTGCTTCAACATGCCTAATATCCAAAGTAGGTCAGCATATCCTTAAAGCACCTTGCAGCTATTATGTTTATTCTAACGTTAAACACACACACACACACACAAACGCCAGCCATCCCTATTCACCTTCATTTGTCTGCCGTCCAGCCCCTTTGTAAACTCTTTAAATTCCTGGCCAACTTTGAAGGTGATCATATAGTTTCGGAAGGTGCTCTTAGTTTTGATGATGAAGTGGTCGCCCTGCTGCTCAATTATTTTCTTCAGCTTCAGTTTCATAGCAAACTTTCGTAAGGAAGGGTTGATATCTGGAAAGGTAGAAAAGAGGTTCAGTTAAAGATGCTGAGTACAAATCTAAGGGACGAACTCAACAACAAGCTGCCAGTTCACTCTCTCACACTCAGTCCATGTAAACCATGCACTACTGCAAAGTTGAAGTGGTTTTTTTTTCTACAAAGTGCATTTTGAAAGATACTCTGGCACGGTTGAAGAACTTACCCAACGCGGTCATGTAGCCCTCAAAGTTGGTATTGCTAATTATCTCCCATATACCACAAAGGCGGGCCGGCATATTGATGGGCTTGACTTTTCCTCCTTCTGAGAAGCGTGCAAGGTTATCCTGTCGGACTGCTAAGAAGAGGATGCGACGCTGCTTTTTATATGATGTGGAGATACAGAGGCAGGTGTCAACTGAGGATGAAGGAGGTGCACATAACAGTGCCAGAGTAAAGAGGAGGCCAGACGTGTCAGACTGGTCCAACTGTGCAAATCACAATACCGTTTTGAAAATTTGCCCCAGGCATCACATATGGCATGCACATACTACTGGTACATTTTATCCAGAAGCAATGTATGGATTTGCATGACTGCATAACAGGAACTGAAATTATTATTTTTTAAAATGAAACTAAAGGTTTCCTAGAACTCGCTTGTACAATAATGGATAGACAGGTCCTTACAGTATATACAGCCATGTGACTCTGTCAAGTGCTGTGAAAAACTAAGCACACTCTTACTGCTTCCATACGCACTGCGAGGGTAAGCAGCAGCCTGGTGCCACTAATCAAATGCACTTGATTAACTGATCATCACCAAGTGCAAGCACCTCTATCATAGCAGAAGTTTGGGCAGTTTGCTGGTGTGACACACTCAAGTGTTAACACAATACCAAGGGGGAAATACATCAGCAATGATCTTACAGAAGCAGTTGTTGCTGCCCATCAGCTGGGAACAGTTATAAGGCCATCGTTCTACAGTTATTCACAAGTGGAAAACGTTAGAGACAGAGGACGGAGAACAGCTTAGGTTTGCACAGCTGACACTAAAATGGAGATAAGGCCATAATGTGCAGTGCTATGTTGGGAGAAAACCAAACACAGCCTATCAGCACAAACACCTCATCAGCCAACTGTCAGGGGTGATAATTTGGACTTTTTTTTTGCAGCCACAGGACCCAGGCACCTTGCGGGCCATAAACTGCTCAGTATAACAAAGTGTAATATAAGCAACTGCCTGCAAGCCTCAATGAAGAAGAGTGCACCAAAATTCCTTCACACCGATGGGAGTGTCTCCTAAAGTCATACAGAAAGTGATCATTTCAAGTTACTGCCGTTAAAGGTGGTTCTACAAGCTACTTAGTCATGGAGTCATGCATAGATTCTGTTTATTTTTGATGACTGTAAATGTTACACAGATTTATTCCCACTGCAATTAAAATAAATGACTCGCCTTTGTGCAGGGAGAGGGCTTATCCTCCGGGAATACAAAGCTTAGTTCTATTTGCATACTATACTTTTTTACTGCACAGTCAGAGATATCTTGAACTTTTATTATATGTATTTATTTATCCTGTAGTGTAGCACTGCACTTTCCCTATGGGGATTAATAAGCTACATATTCACAGTTTTCTTTTTCATTTATATCTGGTTGATGACGACCTAACTGATGTAATAGTTGTGTATGAGAAAAAAAACATTTCCAGTCGGGCGAAGCTGGCTTGTGACATAAACAGAGTCAAACAGTTGCTGTTTTGTGTGAAGAGGACCTACATAACCATGACCGGAATGAGGAAAACAGTGACACTCATGCACACTCTGGCATGCAGTATGGAAAGAATCGATTCAACTCAAGTGAGAAGCAAAATAAAATGCATGGCACTTGTTCAAATACCTCAGTGTTTTTATTTCTCCTTGTGACGTGCGTAAATTTCATACAGACAACACGAGCTTGGGATGTTTGCCAAAGCTTACTCTGTTCATCTACATTTGTAAAAAATAATGCAGTTTTTGATGCCATCTTTAAAACATTACTCCAAAATAAAATAAAAACAATACTATTAATAATTAAATACCAATTCTGACACTAATGATAATATAATTAGTTATACTTTGATTTTAAAGCCCTGCTGTGATCACAAGTCTTTATTTGGCAGCAGTTTCTTATTTCAGTTGAAATCTAAAAGTGAGGAAAATCATGCAGGACAAAAAATTTAATAAAAAAAATGCAAAGCTATGATTTCGTTGACTTGGGATGTTTTAAGATTTCTTATCCGTGCGATAAAAGCAACAATGAATGTCTCACAAAGTGGAAACCAAACAGAGCTGTTTATTTCCAGTGAAGTGCAAATCACACCTTTATTATCAAATCTACAAAAGTGAGTGTCTGAGGAAGTGGATGGAGAAAAAGCTCTAGATACAAAAACATGTTGACTGACAGGAGTGCACTGAAGCCAGACATGAAAAGGATGGTCTGGTTCAAGTAATTCACTATTCATCATATTTCACATAATAATAAACATGTCTGTTCCTATTTCACAGTTAAATGTAGCTCCTTAGATTAAAACACATTCATGTAAGCCCTCATCTCGATGATCTGTTGCTCAATTATTTTGTGTTCTTGCGTACTTTTCCACAAACGCAAACTAAACTACGACAAAGTGAAACTGTCACTAAATCAAACACACCCATTCTCAGAAAAGACCCTTTTTTAGGCACAACTGGAAGCTTAAAGTGAACTTTTGGTTTTGTTTTAAATTCACAGTGAAATTTCCTCAGCTCGAAGAAGCACCCGCGTATCTCTGGAGGGGTGCCAAAACCGCATCAGCATTTTTCTGCTCGCTTTCAGCGCTGTACAGATTGTGCTCTTTAACGTAGTGAATGACGCTGTCTGGCAGCAAGTATCTGACGCTTCGACCGCGACGAAGCGCCCGCCGCACGTGAGTGGCTGAGATGTCGTTGGTCACCCATTCACGGATGACGTGGATGTTCTTGCGATATTTCCACAGTAGGTCCGACTGGTGGACGAACTTGTCCGGATTGCTGTCGAGGCGGGTGATGCAAACCAAACCGTGGCTGGCGATCTCGGCGATATCGTCCTGCTTCCACATGTCGGGAATGCCAAAGGATTCCAGGACGTCTGCCCCGCACAGCAACATCAGCTGAGGGCCATCTGAGCACAGAGGAAGAAGTTCACTGACTTTCTTTCAGCACACATCAAGCACAACACATCAGCTAAGTGCACATGCACTCTGTAGCATCTGTTTACAGGTCTTGGGAGGTGGGGTGGGGGTGAGGGTTGTATCACTGCATATGTGACAGTTATAGGAGCTGCCTGAAATTTCAAAAGAAATTTCCAAACATCAAGTTGTATTACTTGCAGTTGCAGCATCAATTGATCATGAGGGTGTGGCGTAAGAAAGAAAGGAGCTTACTGGACCTCGCCTACATTAGCTGCTAATAACGACACACCCAAATGTCCAAATGAATTGTCAGTGGTCACGTTGCAGATCACTGCAGGGTTGAAGTTCTGATGAGTTTTATGAGTCTGACTGTTGGTAAGGGGTACAATGCTTAATTTAATATAGCACATTTAACTCTTAAATGACATCTGAGGAAACTCTTACTGGTAACGAGTGCAACCAGGCTGCAAGGCATTATATGCACTTCACCTGCTAGCTTTTGCAATGCAGCTTCATAACACACATTTTTCTCATCTATCCTATGGAGGCTCATCATGCTGAGCATTCACGCCCTGAACCCATTATCTCTTGTTAGTTAAGCCGCATACAGTAAAATCATGAAAATTGGACTAGTGCATGTCTGGTTTCAGGGATGAGAATAGTTGCAGAATAATAGGGAGGTAAATAATTGCACATCTGCACACATGGCCTACCTTTGTGTTTGTGGTAATTCTCTTCTATGCGTCTCTTTTTTGCGTACTTGATCGTGTCCACATCATCCATGTTCTGCTCTGATGCAAGAAGTTCCTCATAGTGATGTCTGTAAATTTACATAAAGGCATAGAAGAAAAAGCCGATTTTTATAGTTTGCTATCCAGGAAAATAACACTAATCACTGTCCTCAAATCCCATTCTCTATTTGCTAAATGAATTAAAATGAATTTCAATTCATTAACTGCTTTTGTTTTTGCTGACTGAGCTGATTGTGGAATATTTAGTAGCAAGGAAATTTCACAACTGGACTTGCTGCACAGGTGGCATCCTATCACAGTGCCACACTGAAATTAACTTCACAAATGTTTGTAGAAGCAGTCTGCATGTCTAAGTGCTTAGTTTTATACACCTGTGGCCATCAGTTGGAAGTGAGTGGAACACCTGAATTTAATCATTTGGATGGGTGAGTGAATACTTTTGGCAATATTGTGTATCTTGTTTGAATGGCACCTTCAAAGTTCTGAGAAATATTCAGCAATTCAAAACAATAACTATCATAGCAGCGCAGGCTCTCACAGTCCTGCCTTGCATTTCACCTTTTTCTTGCTGCTGCAGGAAAACAGATAAGATAGAGGATACCCTGTCATTCTAAGCAATGACTTCATTTTAGAAGTATAATGACTTATCAAATGAAATTAAGCATAGGTAAGTATAATTGTAAATGTTCACAATTAAATAAAAACTATATCATGGATTTGATTTTGTTATGTTAAATATTATTTTACCTAAAAAAGGATAAACATCTTCAAAACATGGAGTGAAAAATATGGTGTATATCACTCAGCATTAAATAGGTTGTGATCCTGCAAGGAGTTTCACGCTTTCTATGTAATAACAGTTCATACCGTATGATGCAAGAGTTATTTCAAACCAAGAGAATACACAAAGGTTACCAATAATTATCTACATCACAGCTCACATAAAGATGCTTCAGGTTCTGCCTTTGAATCATTATTTCAATTGCCAGCATTATTTGAAGTGGTAATGTTAAAATAATAGGTGAAAAAAGTGGGCAGCTTGAGGTGGGCCAACATCACAATGCACGAAGCAGTAAATCTCACAGTGGCTCACATTTTTTGTCTCCAAACAAGGCACTGCACCAGCCTTACCTATAGCCAGCACAGGCACTCGCACTACCAAGACATAAAAAATGTCAACTCACCGAACAACTTTTGCTGTCTCTACCCACTCTCCCTGCAAACTCTCCCAGGAATCCACCGTAATCCAGTCTGAGCTTTCTGTAGCCAATCGGGTCATCTCCAGACGGTGGCAGGCTTCAATCAAGCCCTTTTTCTTATATGCATCACCCACTGGAGAGATGATTCCTCTCACCACCTTGTACTGACCTTATGCACAAAAGATGTGTTTTAAAATATTATATTTGATCTCTATTATTACTAGTACTTTTTCCAACAAGGGACATTAGATAAAGCTTATTACAAGCTTATAAAATATAATGCATATGATTTCAGCTACTGAACAACATATAAAGTACTTCAGATAAGTTCAGTAACAATACCAATACTTCACCTCAACAAAAGAGAATAGCTGAATTAAATCTGTGGTGGAAACATGTAAATGAATCATCCAAAGATCTAATTTTCATGTCACTCAACCTGTGTCCTCCAGGTGATCCCGAGCAAGTTCAAACATCCTCAGGTGCATGTTGGTGATGGGGTTGAAGGACCCGCAGGCCAGCAGGAGCACTCTGGTTTTATTTTGACCCTCCATGCCTCATACTAGAGCGAGGTTTCCACAAACAGCAAAAGAAGAAACGAGGACTGATTAGGACTTGGCTGATTGCTTTCATGGGTCATCCTAGACTTTGAGCTTAATTCAGTGGAACTACAAACCTAAAGATAAAAAAAAATTATCTAAGCCATGTGCTTTAGCTTAAACTTTAACATTAAGATATAAACAGTTGCTAACTTTAGCTTTATCTGTAAGCACACACAGCGCGAGCGTCCATTTACGTCCAGAATTCACGTGCGGAGACCCATAAATCGACAAAACATGAACTCAGTGCTTAACTTAACAACAAATGACGCGCTTTTATTGTAATGTCAAATAATGTAGTTATTGTACTACCATGAGAAACAGCGGCAGACAGCAGCTCCGTAATGCTTCTCCCACTTCCTCTATGGACGTCATGACTGCGCTAAAGAATTTCTAATCTGATTGGACGGAATCGACGAGGAAGCCGCGAGCCGCGCCCGCACTGCTGGGGCTGCGTTCACGATCACAAAGCCACTCAAATCGCAGACGTCTCGACAAATAGTAAACTTGTTATGACCGTGTTTTT
>VUQJ01012182.1:35756-46452 GCA_015108635.1 Andinoacara biseriatus
ACACCAGGAAGCTGACGCACACCACAATGACAATGGTGGCAGCACTGGGAACCACTGCGGGGAGGCAACCACATCGGGAGAAAGAGTGGCAAGTTAGATGGAAACCAACACTTTCATAATCATACCTGGGGAGGCATCACTTCAACAGGTGTGTCACTGCTTGAGCTTCGTGGTGTGCTGTTAGGGAGCTATACACGAATGCTTTTGGCTGCTCAAGGTGCGTTTCTTTAAATAGCTTAGCCCGTCTCCCGCTAACCTGCTCCACTTCCCTCCACATTAGCAAGAAGGGACCTCCTTTGTGCAGTGGTGAGCTTAGTGAGGCAGTCAGCTTAAAAGACTACAGAAGCTGGAAAATAAAAGGTTGTGCTCAGAGCACCACCTGTACAGATGTCACTGACAGTGCTCAGAAGTAATCCTTAAACTTGATCCATTAAACAGACCAACTACCAGCGTTTCATACATGCCCCACTTCTGGTTAGTAGACTATATCCTCCTGTTTAATATCAGAACTTTTTCTATATCATTAATTAAGATGGTTACTAGATTGACTATGACATTTAGTATTACAGTAAATGTTTGAGTACCTGAGGCCTGATGAGCATTGACCAAGTTGTGACCAGACAGATCCACAGAGGCATGATGGACGGGGTTGATGAAGTTGGGCTGCACCATGGCATTGTTGGCATGCTCCATGGGACTGGCTGTGTGGATTACATTAACCTGGAGAGAAATAAAAGCAGAAAACCACATGTGAAGCGCTGGAACACAAGAGTGTTTTAGTACCACCAGGACACGTTGGTAATGGTTCCGTGTTACGTGACAAATGCTCAGCCATACCTCGACCTTAAAATCATTGCTGATGTAGCGACCATTGAGTTCAGAGCAGACCAGTTTAAACTTCCTGTCAAAGAGAGCCTCGGTGTGCCAGTTCTTATAACGAATAAGGTGCAGGACCTGCTCATAGTTGGCCATGGTGTTCACACCTGGATCACAGAGGGGGATAAAAGGTGTTAAATGCTCTAGCTGTCTGCATGTAGCGGTGCATTTCAATTTCAGCTTTCAGTTTTTTAAGCCCTTCATTTCTGCAAAACAATTACCACATTATCAATTTTCCAGAAACCAGGACTTAGGGTTAAGTTTTCCTAGCACGTGTGTCTGTACCAGTGATGACGAGGCCCATGTTGGATGAGCTCATCTCCAAGCCGCGCTGCTGCAGCTGGGACATGTCCACTTCAAGGCTCTCATGCTCCCCATTCAGCTCGTCGCCCACCACAGTGACTTCACACGTGTCCAGGTTGTGCATGATTTCCTCTGACACCACCGTCTCTTGGACTGAAAGAACAAAGAATAAAAATGATTAAGGACGAAATTTCAGAGAACTCCTTTGAAATACACTGGTTCGCCATGTCTGTATGTGGGGGTCTATTTGATGTTTGGGTTCATTCTGGGTCCTAAACCTGAAAGTGTATGAAAGGATGAGAGAAAAATACAATTTCTATATCAAAATATGAAACAGCCCTTTAGGAGAACAGCTTAAAAGTCTGTTTATTTTAGGAATAAAAAAAAGATTTCTTACTGCATTCCTTATTTCGTCACTAATTGGCTTCTACTTTCTAAAAACTAGATATTGAGTTAGAGCAAGGGGACAAATATTAGCGATTTTGTTTCAGATTAGTCAAAAAAAAGAAAAAAGAAAAAGAAACCCTGTAATCTAAAGAATGGGAGTAAGAGGGAAATGATACAAAACTAAAGAGGGATGAATAAATTGCATATTTTATAATCGCTGTAATAATGCAGCTTGCTCATTAGAAATGCTGGCCAACAGTATTTCCTGCCTCCAACAGCTAAGAGTCCAATAAAATAAGTACAGCAGATCTAGCCATTTATTATTCTTGCTGCTAATGTGCAAACACACGCAGGCATCTGTGATAGCTGTCCATCATGATCTACAGCGGCTCTGGTTCCACAGCGTTTTCACACTTTTTTTTTTTTGTCATCAGATGTTCATGTAAATCTAATTAATTTCTTTAATCAGTTCATGGAAATTATTTCACTTTACTGAAAATAACAGTACAAAAAGCTTTGTAAACTTGTATACAGCTGAAAGTTACTTTATTATTTAAATCGTAATGTTGTAATACTCAGACTTATGCAGTCTGTATTCTCAAACAAATTAATATTTCATGCACCTACTGCTGACACTGTTTGACTCTCTAAAGCGCCTTTTTAATGACTCTTAATTATCTACTGTGACATCTCTTGTTTGTGTTTTGTGGAAGGTGGGGCAGGGTAATGCAGGTGACAGCAACAGATCTCTGTAAGCCCTTTTGTCCCATATGGCCCGCTGCTCACCACAGGACATCATATCTCGTGGTATCTGTGTCAGCCTCAGCGCATGTCCATTGTGTCCCCTCCTCTTAACTTATGTGCAAGCCCAACAGATGGCATGGCTGGCCACTGACCCCTCCCATAAAGTAGTAAACAACTTAACTCTTCTCTCTCCCTCCCTCTTGCTCTGTTTTTCCAATCCCTTCATCCCCTGAGCATAATCCTCAAAATAAACTGCTACTATATTTCTGCACAGATATCAGCTGTACACCCCCTGCGTCTGCAGAATCATTCATTATCAGAGGTACAGACAGGTGACAGTTTAAAGGAGTCTGCGTCCTGTGGGTGTGCCCACAGATTTAGATTTTGTTTGTTGTACGGGAGGGGGGGTATGCACACACACAGCTGCAAGTGGCTGCAGCTCAGGAGGTGAAGCGGATTGTCTATAAATTGGAAGGTTGGTGGTTTGATCCCCAGCTACTCCAGTCTGCGTGTGTCCCAGATCGCCCCAACACAGAGTTTGAGTGTTCACACAGTTAGAAAGCACTTCAAGGCTTAGACTAAAGCGCTGCATAATGTTGTGAATGTGTCTTTTAGTAAAAAAGCTAAGTATCAGCCCATTTCCAATTTAAATTAATTATTCAAAGTTATTTGCAAGTTTATATTTAGCATCTTTAAAAAAAAAAAAATTCTCACAAATTACAGAGGAATAAAATCAGTAGCTCTCCAGTGAGCCTCTAATCCTGCACATCAAACACAACTCCACCATCTTAAACTGCAGCTGGTGACAGAAATCCTTGCTCTGCTCTGCAGCTTTAGCGTGCTCAGTGTAGCAGTACACAAACCAGTTCTCCAACTGCTGCAGGTTTTTGTTTGACCCTCCACCTCACAGCACATCTCCAGGAGGAAGACTACAGTTATCAGCACGCTTTCCAAGATGGTGGAGTTGGATTGCGTCCAACCGCCGGACGGAAAACTCACTGCAGAAGCAGCTTCTTCATATCGACCACCAAAAGAGCAACCTGGCCAATGAGGCAGCTGGTGGGGAAAACAGGGCTAGCTGCTAAAATGAGCAGCAAAATAGACTTGTGCATCTGTTCATATATGCGAGCGGCTGCAGGGATCAATGGTTCAGGTTTTGCCTTTACTTTATCATCACTCTGGAATTTCAGCAAGGCAATGACTACTAAATATGCAGCCATGTTTAAATAAACAGTAGAATAAATATAAACGATCCAATAAAAACAGCTAAAGCTTAGCTCTTTTTTATATGCTAAATCCTTTCAGCATGATAAGAGGTTGCTTCAGAGTCCAGTGTGCACATCTCTTACCTGTAGGATCATCGTCAGCTCCCTCTGCAGCTTCTGACTCTGTGTCAGCCTCCACTTCTCGGGTGATGGTGCTCACAATGCGTAGCTCGGGAAACAGAGTCACTCCTTCCTGGCTCTCAAACTCAGCTGCACTGCGGGCGAAGTGGTCAATGCCACTCAGGCTGATCTTGGGTTCTTCTGGCTGCAGCACCATCACATAACCTTCAGCATCTGGCACTGTTACACAGGACTCCTCATTGAAGCATCTGGGGAGGAGTTGACATTAAAAGCTCAGAAATTTAAATATTTTAGCTTAAAGTTTGAGTATCTGTAGAAAATAATAAAATTATCTGATGACTTATAAAGAACACAGGAGCACATTCTTCCTTTTCACCGGCATAAAAAGTCGCATTCACTGAACCGCGATTGCAACTCTACATATAAAATTCTTATTCCAATTCTTCTTCATCAATCACAGAAAATTTAGGGAAAAAGAATCCATCATTTTAGTCTGATTTTTCAGTCCACAATGTAAAACTGGGAGCTGATGCACATTTGTGCATGTGCAAATAAGAAAAAATGTTAAACGGCTTCACCAACTGGAGGAAATCTTGGAGTAGGCTCAGAACAAACACGAGCGCCTTGATACATCATTTCATACCCATGTATGAAATCAGTAGAAGTCCTGCTGTTCTTATTGACTTTCCAGTGCTGCATACATCAAAGAGAATAGAGGAAAAAAAAAAGCATGCTGCTCTTCTGTCCGTCATTCTCAAGCACCAAAATATTGTGTTTATTCTCTTTGTTATGGGCATCAGGTAAAACTCTTGACCTCTATTTTACCTCAATAAACCATCCTTACATTTTAAGTAGCAACAGAAATGCTTTCTGAATGTCTATGAGGCAGAAAGGAGCTGCTTTATAAACAACACAGGGCAGCTGCTGCCAGCGAGCACATGAATTGAGAAGACAGAGGCCAAGCTGAGAAAATAAGTACTTCTGGCTTCTACTTACTTGACGGTGGTGGAGATACGCAGGTGCCTGATGCCAGGGGTTGGGAACTGGCGGGAGTTTAAGTAGGAGATGTGCTGCATGACCTTGTCAAAGGCGTCAATGTCGTCGCCTTCCACGGTCAGAGAGGACTGGTTGGGGTTAAATTCCACCTGACAGAAGAAAACAAGTTGAAGGAATTGTGAAAAAAATGTGATCTGTGACTGATACTGAGCTATAACTGAAACACATGAAAAGCTAGTTCAAGTCATTTATCATGCGACACATACAATCCTTTCATGCTTCAATCCTGGAGAACCTATTGAAATGACCCAATCAGTTAAAAATGTACCTTTTCTGTTACTGCAGTGATAACTGAAAGGGTGAAGTTCCCAAAAGTTTCAAGACTAAAATTAAAAGCACTCTTTGGTTGAACTGACCACAGTTCCTGTGAAAGGAGTTCAAAATAGATTTCCTCTTAAATGTTCACAAATCTCAAAGCTTTGCTATGACTGTTTTACCCTCCTCACCTTGACAGCTGAAGCTACCTCCTCAGGCAGCTGCACATCCAGTCCTTCTTTGCAGGTGTACAAACAGTCGATCACCTTCTTGTTCTCCAGCTTGCCAGAGCGGATAATCAGCCCAGCTAGGTTACCCCGGAAAAACTGAGCCATTCGCGCATTTCCACCTGGTTTCCGATATAAATACGAGCAGAGGAAGACAATAGCACAAACACATAAAAGTTATTTAGGGGTACATTTCACAAGCTTCACCTTTTCTGAGCTGGAGATTCAAGCATGCTGTCTGAATGTGCAAAGCTCGTGTGAATGGAGTTCATGCAAGTTAGTATGTGTGCCCTTCAAAGGCCCGAGGCCCAGAGAGCAAGACAGGCAAATGATGGATGAGCTTATACACGCCTGCGGTGCATGCAACGTTTGCAATAAAGGGGTGAACGGCTTAGTTACTGTGGGAAAAGAAATGGCATCAACAGAAGAAAAAAAAAATTCAAAGAAGGGATTATGTAAGATAATGATGAATTAATCCTCTTTAGTCACCTCATTTTCACAAAAAAACAGAACCATCTTGAGAACTGCAAAGTGCTCAGAATACATGATCTGAAATTTGGAGCCTCAACATTTGGAGAGAGGTGCACCACTCCTGTCTTCCAGCTACATTATAATCAGTACTGGGCTGCACCACTGCAGAGTCAGCGACAAACGCTACATCTCAAGGTCGCGTATTCATCCACTGATGTGTGCGTGCGCTGCTGCAGGTTTGTTATCTGATATGGAGGAGTTACTGCTTCCAACCTCAAGGTCATGCTCTGGGGGAAAAAAAAACCCTGCATGGCTAAAATGCTGCAGCCAGGTCAGACTCTTGTGCTCATTATGTGTCTATTTGTGTTCTGCTGGTGTATCAAATGGTGGTTTAAAAAAAGGACGAGGAAAAAAAAAATGCTTAGCTGTTGCACCAAGAAGAGCAAATAAAAGGGATTCAGCTGCCACTGAATAACTAAACATCTTAATACTGCCTCATGCACCAAGGAGTCATCAACAAAAACAAATTCTTTTTGCATCTAGAATGTATAAGAATCATTCTAGTCTTAATGGTATGAGGATGCAATTAGCATGGTGGGACATTGTGGACACATGGACATATCTGAGGAGTAAGGGAAAGACTTGGGCAACCTGAACTGTGCTCAGAGACTGTCTCAGTGTCATTGTCATGTCCTGAGTTTTCTGTAAAGGACAGAAACAAGAGAGCAGGAAGAGACGGGGAGGAAGGTTGAGGATCTGAAGGAGAGATTCAGATGCTACATATGAGGTCACGGTGCATTGATCTAACAGAGTTAATACGTATGTCTTTTACACAAGCTCACGTCTGAACAACAAAAGAAAATATCATGTAGCATTTCCAGTAAAAGACATCAAAAATATTATAAAATCAGAGGACCAAACATACATAAGATGGACTCTAATGTTTCAATACAATGCATCTCTGCTTCAGACTCAAAGGAAATGTATACATTTCATCATATAAGAGCTCTCAAATAATCAGTTACACAGTTTACCTTGCCAGCAGGCACCAATGGTGAGCTGAGTTTCAATCTTGGTGGCGTGCATCGGGTAGTCCTCCGTAACCAAGAAGGGCTCAAAGGTAGTCCCATCCACAAATAAAGAAACAGTGGGGAATTCCACATTTAGCACATAGTGATGCCACTCTTTGTCACACACCTATAAAGATGACAGCAGAAGGAATAAAAAGTTACATTCTGGTGGTTCTGCAGTACCCTGTAAATTTCTTTTACTGTACACTGGCACAAAGTTAAGTTCAAGAAGCAGCGGACCTGGTCGAGCTTCCAGTGGAACTCTGCGGGTTTGTAGTTCTCTGCCTCAGATGGGTCCTGGCGTAAGAGAAAGATCAGCCTGCAATTGTGGACGTAGAGTGAGTAGTGGTGTCTGTTCATCTCTGCAGAGAAGAATATGACAGGAGAGATCAGGATGAGAAACATTTAACCAATATTGCCAATTAACCATTTTTGGTACACCACCAAACTGACATGAAGCAAATGACATTTCTTAAATATGAGCTTTAAATTATTTATTAATACATTTTCATCTGTTTTGATTTACATTTTATACACTGCTCCAAGTTTAGTTTCACAAGATTCTGTAAAATTCTGTTTCAGACTCTGCTGAGCATAAGTCATGAATGACCCATGATCTCATAGGTATGGGAGCTTCCTGTCCAGGCCACAGCCCTTCTGACATAATCCTCCTTATATAAGCAGTTGGACAGAAGCTGATGAACTGCCTCCCCATCACTGGCCACAGCAGAGACTTTACAGTCTAAGAATCAGGAGCTTGTGACTACACAGAAAATCTACAAACTACTGACAAAAATAGAAAGGTCAGCAAGCGCTCGGCAGGACGTGAGAAAGAAAATGTAAAAGGAAGCAAGTTTCCATGTGTTACACCACCGGCTGTGCACAGACACTGATTGTAGCCTGAAGTTCCAATAATAGGCTTTTTTTGTTGTTGTCATTTTTAAAATCAGAAGATATCTTTTCAAACACCATCTGTGCGACAATAATGAGTAAACCAGATTATTATTATTTATGATTATTATTACTGCAACAACAACACACCTATGCTACAGTACTGTTTGTCCCAATCACGCTGTTGGCACACTGATACACTTAGTAACATTAAGAAAAAAATGGGGTGGTAGATATTATTTATACACTAAATTCATTTTCGCTGGGTGGTTTCTATGCATGTACAATTGAACTCTGAAATTTAAAGAATAAGATGCTTTCATAAAGGTGTTGTAGGCTAAAAACAGGTTGCTTTAGCCTGTTACTGGGTGGTTGCCTGGCAATGTGCTGGCATCATAATATCTGATTTAGATAAGAACCTTCGGGGGCCTAAGATATACCTGTGTGCCAAGTCTCGGTGCTCTCGTACAGAGAGTAAAGCTAAATCTTTAATTAATGTGGAGTGACAGAAAGTCTTCAGTGAGTCCATTATCTTTTTTTTTTCATTTAGAATAAGACTGACTCTTTGAGGACTCCTACCTGTCTTGTCAGAGTTGCAGAGGATGGTCTCTTTATCATGGGCCCCAGGGCCATGTCTCATCCACACAGAAATGGTGAAGGGGTCCTTCAGGCTGGTGCTCACCATACCATTAGGAACCTTGATGGCCTGGGTGCCGTTAAACTCAAACACCTGATCGCTGTCATGCCCGTTATCAGTGGGCAGCCCTACGGTCCAGTTGGTAGAGCTGCTGGGAGCAGGAAGGAGCTCCACAGTGCCAGAGCTGGCTCCTAAAGAACAAAGATGGAAGAGTTATTTCTATTTGGTTCTGGAATTTATCAAAAAGCAAACAAACAAATTAACTCTAATTACAACTACTGACAATGACAATTTCCAGTTACTTACCACACAACTTATGCAGCGACTTCTCCGAGTAGGTGTCACGGTCACAACCCTTTCCAATGTGGTTGGTTTCCAGTTCAATACTGGCCCGGATGGAGGTGATTGGCTCATCACAAGTCTCCAAATGCATGCTGGGGAAAAGGGCCAGACTACCAGTGCCAGGCTCATATTCAATCCTCTTACTGAAGCCTGAAAAAGAAGGAGGGAGAGTAAAAAGGATGAAAAGAGGTTCTTTAAGGTGGGCATTATGTACAGGCCTCTTTAATACTAATCACTCATTAAGAAATATTCCACTTCTTTCGAGTGTGATAAAGGCTTTATAGCTTAAAGGAGTTCAATTATCCTTCTGACAATAGAGCCTGTTTGGACTGCATCAATGGATCATTTATATTCAACACAAAAGGCACACCTTAACAGTGATGGCTGGCATGCCACAACAAAAGAGGAGAGCTTTGATACCTTGCCAGCTGGGTTTGCAGGTGGGCTTGACGCTGATCTTGACCAGCACGTCCTCAGAGGCTCGGTTCTTTCCACAGTCGTAGGCGGTCACAGTCAGTTTATACATGCGCTCTTTGCCGTAGCTCAGTTTTTCTGTGTTCTTGATGAAGCCTGAGCAAAGCAGGGAAAAAATATATATAGTTTAAATACTAGGAGCACTCTTTGCTTACCTTTAAAGCTGCAGCTGTGCTAAAACTGGCAGAAGTACAATACACTGACGGACAACTCTTAGGGCCACTTCATAATATTTTGACTTGATCTTTTCCTTGAAACGCTGTACTGAAAGTTAATTTTCAAAGTCTGTGTGTTTAGAGTCTCACAATCAAAGTGAAAGAGATTGAATGTGCTGGATCACAATCAGCTCCCATCTTGGGTTCTTTCATTTAAAATTAGCTGTCACATTTAAACAATCATTGATCAACACTGACTAATCTCTTCACATTACCGCCCATCCAATATCCTCAAATTTCTTCCAAATCAGAGCTACACTTTATCTACTGGACGCTGAACACTGGATCTTTAAAATACTAATCATTGACCAACTTGGTGACATTCACAGAAGGCCGTCATTGTCTTGCAAGCCGACAAGTTTGTTCTGAATTTTGAATGACAGCCCTGCAGTCTCATTGTTTAAACAAATCAAGGGGCATTGTGATGCGTGTCAATGCACTCGTGGCAATTACGGATGCGCTGCAGCATTTTTAAACAGGCACAGAGACAAGGGTGCTACGTGAACATCCTTACCATCCTTGTCGATGGTGAAAGGCACATCAGGGGTCACAATCTCGTAGTTACAGATCTGGCTAAACTGGAACGAGCAGTCGGCATCGACCGCCTCCACCTTCAGGATGCTGTCGTATTTCTTTCCCTCGATAACGGTGGCTTTGTAGGACTTCTCCTTGAACACTGGTGAATACTCGTTGATGTCGTTCACTTGGATGTGGACAGTGGCCCTGAGACATATTTAGGTCGGACAATCAATTTTTTTCAGATTTAATTAGAAAAGAGAGACAATACAGAAACAAGACATAAAAAGGATGATTACCATGACTGTCCTTTTTTAAGGGATTGATTAATGCAGATGGAGGACCTGATTCGACAATATCATTTAGCCTACTGATTTTTGTTTTGTTGAAAATAGGTGCAGCTCAGTTTTCTGTTGACAGACTAATCAAGTAACCGTTTAATCACCTTTTTTGGGGGGAAATTTCAATTAAGAAGCTCCTTTCATTCCTGCTCACTCTCTGACTCATGAGGGGAAATCTCCACAATCCAGATGTGCATTCATGTCACCAAATGTTCATGAATAATTACACGGCCCATTTGGGAAAGGATTCCCTGATCAGTTCCCACAATCAGCATAAACACTTAATAGAACATAGCTTTTGATTTTATGCTAAACCCATGTATCTACATTTATAGACTTGTGCAATTGCTCTGCTTTGCATTCATAAACTGTCAGGACAAATGCATCAGATCAGATGATGGATTTGATCCACAACCAGAATTACTCCCTTTTTTTATTTAGAGGGGACCTAAATATTCTTTTCTTCATACAATAGTTAATGTTCATATACTGAATATAGCTGAAGTATGACGTAGTGACATTAGGGAATGTACAAGTGATCCCTG
>VUQJ01012201.1:4204-15698 GCA_015108635.1 Andinoacara biseriatus
AGCGAAACGGAACAATAAATAAAACAAAACAAAAACACAACCGAAGCGCGAAGAGGCGAAATCAACCGAGGAAAGAAGAAAGGATTGGGAGATCGGTGAAGCAATAATAATGATAATAATAATAATAATAATAATAGAAAGAAAAAAAATCCGATTCTGAGGCTATTATAATTTCTTTCTTCTTATCCTTTCCTGGCTCCAGTCGTGAAGACACCCGGGTGTGACGGGTGGGTGAGAAGGGTCCGCAGACTCGGAGCTGGAGGAAGACACGGAGAAAGAGACGTTTTGTCCTGCTCGTTCTCTCGGTGAAGATGCTGCAGTCTTGCGTTCAGAGCATCCCTTCGCTGACTGGCTGCTGAAGGAAGCGCAGGGGAGCGGCTGACGTCACAAGCCCTCGTGATGCCTTCGATATTTTTTACAAACTCGGATTTCTCGGATTTCAACGTAAAAGCGTTACTTGTTATCTTTGTTCGACTCCCTGTTTCACGGGACGAGTTGTCGCTTTGCAAAATGTGCGTTTTATTCATATTTGTGTTCATTTTTATTATTAACAGTTACCCACACAGTTTTCAGTTTTCACCAGCTCATGATTCGAGACTCCAGGCCACAGATTTCATTAAAATCCTCATGGATATTAAAATCCATGAGGTCGAATAAAAAGCACCGTAAGCAAAAACATCTGATGCTGACGTTAAACAAGCCAATTGTGCACAAACCGTCTAACTCTACCCCAGCGACATGCGCTCTAAGCCGAGGATAACTTATTTTCGACAGCAAGTGAAGGCATCACGAGAGAAAGCGAAAAATTGAGAGGGAGAGGGAGACGCCTCCGCCGAGACGCGATTGGCCGAAGCTGGAGGCTGCATTACTCCCGAAAAACGAAAAGGACTCGGATATGTTCAGCCGGCGGAGTCACATGACGGAGAGCGAAGGATGCGGCGGGTTTTCACTCCGTTACACCAGCGGCAAATGCAATTATGGCTGAACGGGAGCTTGAAGGTCCCGCTGCGGCTGTTTGACGGCCTGTAGCGCTACCTGTCAGAAGGCCCCGGCAGCCTCAGACACACGTGGAAACGTGCGGGAGAGCTCAGCAGCAGATCTCCGCCTTCACTTTAAGTTAGCACGTGGAATCAAGCTGGCAAGAGGGTGAAGGGTGTTTTATGGCTTAATGACATGAATATACAGGGTATTTTTTTTTTAATCTGTTTTGTCAATATTTGTTTGCCAGATTTTTGTGTCGATAGAGCTTGGATCGATCCAGATGACCCACAGGCCAGACTGTGGGCCTGTTCCCCTTTTTTTTTCGTTTCACATATTTGGCACTTTTGCATCAATATTATGCAACAATAATAAAAACAGCCTTACAGCATAGGAATTACGTAACCTGAGCCTGGCCCACCTGTCCCCGCCGCTGCTCTGTATGACCCACCTGTGTGTGCTGCGCCTGACATCTCTGCGTCGCTCTGCCTGGGTCTGAAGAGGGATCCTCCAGCACTGTGTGAGAGAGCTATACCCGCCTCACTATTTCTCCCTCTCTCACGCACACACACACTCACACACTTGGCAAATTCTCACACACGCACACACTCAGAGAGACACGCAAATATCTTCAACCCCCCTCTCTCCTTCTCTGTCCAGTGCTCTACAGATGCCGGTCGTCCTCGGTGCCTCCTGTAGATTGTAGTCAAGGTGACATTGTCCTGCCTGTTCACACACATGAGCACACACGCACATTCACACCGAGCAGCCACTCACACACATTTCACATCACCATGAGAGACACACCGGTGAGCCAGACTCCTGCCCTGGAAATACGTGGCAAATCCAAGGCAGATGGATCCCAAACTGCAGGCTGAAGCAGACTCTGCACCACAGATAGCAGGAACTGCTCGGAAGGCCTGGATGATGCAGACACCCAGCTGTATGAGCTGCAGCGAGCAGCTGAACTGGAGCACAGTTTCAGCCGGACGCACACATTTATACATTTGGAGCAGAGGCAAAATCTGCTGGAAGCTCAATTTTGAGGGTCCCGTGCAGCCAGATCGCCCATGTTGCTGCTGCTGCATATGGAAAAAGTGAAGTAACCCCATAAGCAGTAAAGCACACAGACTATCAGCATTCTTGAGGTTTTATTAGGTTAGGGCTATGAGCAGATGTTGGTGAAATGGTTTTCAGAGATTTGGTTCTGCAAAGCCTTCTTCAGAGTTGATAGTGACCTCAAACCACAAACTATCCCGAGCAACAAGGTTGCTGTAATAACTCAGCTACTCCTCTGTGTCATAATACAAATGCACATGCAAATTTTTCTCACGGAAAAAGTTACAAACAGGATTTTTTTTTTCTTTTCTTTTTTTTTTGGAGCCAAAGCCTGAAATTCCCAGTTGAAGGATAAGAGGAAAGAGCAGCTGAGACACAAGTCAGCCGAATGGCCCACTGAGAATGTATAAAAGGTCTTAAATTTGATATAAATATTTAATCCTATAATGGCATAATCAGTCTCGTTATTTAAAAAGCCTCAGTTTCTCCTCCGTCACTTGGAGCAGACGCTGTGACGGGCTCACGCCTCTTTTCCCTGCAGGGTTTGGTTGTGTACGTACAGCAGTCGATGCTGGCTCTTACTCTAACACTGGGTGAGAGGCAGACTGCAGCTAAATGACAGCCAGGCTGCAAAATCAGCTGTGGTGCCCCAAAGTGGCGGAACATTGACGCCACCTGCTGGTAGCCTGCTGGAAGAGCAGAACTGTAACATCAGAGGAACATCAGATCATCTCTTGAAAAAAGTATGTCTCTACAGGCCATCTCATATTTAGTTTTGCAGACAACCAAAAATATAATGTGAATCACAACTGTTAAGCTAATATGTGGCTTAACACCTCAAAAAATGAAGCAAATGATTTAACCGTCATCATGTGATTGAAATGTTCTTCATCTCTGAGAGAAGCCGTCCACGGCCGCTGCTCTGCAAACCCAGCTGCTCGGTCTCCTCCCACTCCCACTGCTGCGTAATTGTCCTCCCTCCCAGTCAGTATTCATTCAATTTCATCGCAAAAATCAATATGAAAGTTGATGCAGAGCAGGAGGCTCAGCCACTCTGCGAGATTGAAAGGAGACAGATGTGATGCGTTCCTCTTTATTTCTGCAGTGACCTGATGCCATCATACTGAAGACTTACGATGAAACTAACATGACCCGAGTGCGTCGGAGGAAGGGGAAGCGTAGGTTTAAGGACTTAATTACTATTCAAATCAGAGCATATTTATTTTTAGAAACTGCAGCAGTGAAGCTGTCTGTGGGAGACAGCTTTCCTCCCGACCAGTTTTCCCCAAATAACAGAATTAGTTCATTAAAGTTTTACCAGATTTTATTTTTTCCCTGCTGATCGCTTTAAACTCTACAAATGGAAACGTGAACCGCATAAAATCTCGCATTGAAACAGCAAATAAATATAGAGAAACGTTTCTTTCCACACACACGGAATCCTGGGAGGAGAGGTTGCAGCTTGCACGTGTAGGTGTATCCTTCTGGGAATTTTGGGCAGATGGTGGGGGGTCGGCTGGGTGAACACCCATCATTCCACCACGTCTGGAGGAGGTTTACGAGCTCCCACATAAATCTGCATTATTGCACGCTGTGTTTAAACCGCTGCTGTGTGTGTTTGCACATATTTGAGAGGGGCGTTCTCCACTCTGTGTCTCTCTGTCATGATCATTCCTGAGATTCCAGATTCGTGCCGTGACCTCTGACCTTCAGCGGAGGTTTTCATCATCACTGAATCGATGCTCTCTGCTGCGGTCATTTCCACCTGCATCCACGCGTGCTGCCGCTTTGGATAGTTATCTGCTAGTTTACTGAGAACTTTTTGTAGTGCTTCAGTTTGCGTGGGAAAATCAGAGAGAGGTGAGCTGGTGGAAGCAGGAATAAATCATGCCTCCTGCTTTGAGATTTTAACCTGAAGTATGAATGGCCTTCATGGGCAGCTATTACGAGTGAAAATACACAGAGCAGTGAACTGTGACAGCCGAGCACTGGGGCTGTTTCACATGATTAATTATTGTACTGTAGGAAGCCGAAAACACATTTCCATATTAGAAAAATATGTGTGTTCAGTGAGAGTGGCTGATGGAAGAGCAGAATTGAGCAGCCAGCTGCCATCGCTGTTATTGTTCTGCTGCAGGCTGATGAGCACGCACACATCTGCACACATCTGCACACATTTTCTCTCTTTTAAATATGAAATAAATATGATTCCTTTGTTCAGTGAAACTAAAAGCAGGCCTGTTGCATTAGATATCGATATCAGGGCTGCTTTCAGGATCAAATTTTTTATAGAAGCTTCGCGGTGACGTCACAAATCTCACTGTGCACACAGCTGTTATCTGGGAAATCCGTGTGGGGTTAGCTGTGGGCAAAGCATAACCAGTCTGTTATATATGTGCTTGAAATAGCAAAAAGATTCAGAAAAAAAAAAGATTTACAGCATGTATGGTTTTTATTAGCTGTAGTAAATTACTGCCAAAAAATATTATAGCATCTCCTGTGTGTATTCCATACTGATAAATGCTGTAATAGCCACAAATTACTTCAATAGAATCCTTTCAGCAGGAGGCAGTACTTGAAATCAGTGCCAATGAGCAGCAATTTGAAAAATAATAATATACGCTGTATACACATGTACAGTATATTCTATATTTGTATATTAGTAATTTTTGATCTGGTTTAGATTTAGTTTGTCACCATCAGGTGGAACTGAAGTATTTTGAAACAGCAGCAAACCCTTTAAAGATGCCACCAGATTATTCTGTTTGATTTATTGTCACAAACTACTATAAATATCAAGGCTTACAATTATAATTGCTAATTAAGATTTAAAGATTCAAATAAACTTTATTGTCATTCTTCTCATGTAAACATGACAAGAACAAAAATCAGACTCTGAGGTCCCTCCAGTTCAAGCTGCCAAAGAAACTATGTACAGTGTAAATTTAATAGAATCATTTTAGAAAATAGAATATAACGAATAACTAGCTATAATTAATGCCACTGTAGTACCACTATAGTACCACTGTAGTACCACTGCAAAACAACTGCTGATACTTCTACTGTCTCAAGTACATCTGCCACTTCCTAAATTGCTTCTTCTCTTGATGTCATCCGTCTAAAATCAATTTGAATTCACGCTGAGCAAAAATAACAGTGACGTCAAGCGATCATTTCACTCTGCACACACTAGATGGCGCAATTATCCAAGTTTCAGTACAACCTTTCAGTACTCGGTTTTTTTTGTTTGTTTGTTTTTGTAGTAATTAAACTCCAAAAGGATAATTATCCTTCTGGTTTATTCCACGAGTCTGCTCTTTTTATTTATTTATTTGCGGTTATTATATTTAATGTAAAATTAACAAATTTCAGTGTTGTTGTTTAATCAAAAGTGTTTCTTCTCCTTATACGTCAAATTCATCAGCACTCTCACCGGGATGACGCTGTTATTCAGTAAAGAAGACAAAAACCAAAATAAATAAATAAATGTTAAACGGGAATAAAAAATAAATAAATAATGCATGCAGTTTTATTTACTATTTATTTACTTAAAATAAATAATAAACTGGAGAGTTTGTCCGTCCAGTCTGCAGGTGTCTGCAGGACTTCCCTCAGGGTGTCCTGTGGGGGCGCTGAGCGGTTTCCCTGCAGCAGAGGTTAGTCTGCATCATGGACCATAACGTTGAACAACAAATCAAATAGGAATGAATAAATATTATGTGAAGTGTAAATAATGCAAAATCACGAGAAACAACTTTTATTTTTGTTCTATATGGAGCTTAAAGTTTCTAAATTTGCATCACCTTATAAAACTATAGCGTGATACATTTTCACCTTAACAGCAATTTAGAAAAGTGAAAAAGCTGAATCCCTGATGTCCATTCTTCCTCGCACTGACGGGAAGTGTGGGACTGAGGAGGAGGAAGATAAACGATCCGTTCCAAATATTCCAGTGCCTGGAAGAGCCTGCCCATTCAGAAACATCAGACTGTGAAGCATCAGAAGCCAAATAAATACAATTATCTCACTTTCTGAAAATACGGCTGGTTATTGATTCAGTGATTAGATCATTCTGAATTGAAAACAAACCAAAGTTAAATCAACGGTCTGGAAATAGCTGGAGCCGGGCTGAACAGAAACGGGAGAAAAGGGGAATTGTGTTTGTAAACAGTGAGCTGGATGAGCTTTTTGCCCATCTCACTTACACATGATATAAGCCGTTTGTTTTCTCAGGCTGTTTGCTTTGGCCGTCCTCCTCTGTGCCTACTGGCTTCCACTGTTTCAGTCCGAGGATCTCCCTGATGAACCCTGTGCTCCCGAACTCCGATTGCAGCTCCGCAGGGGTCCCAGTAAAAAAGAAAAAGAGTCCTTGTAGCTGAGACACAGATCAGTGTATAATTATCCAAAGAGTTATTTCATCCAGATCTTATTGGTGAGCTTTTGCATGAAGACAGTCAGCATTTATTTAGTGATTTTTTAAAAATGTATGTATTTATTTTTACACACTCGCTCTTTTTGGCTTCTTCCACTGTCTGAAACAAGCCTCCCTCTTTGGGTGCCCATTGCCTTCTGATTGGTTGCCCCTCGCCTGACTTCAGAAGCAGGCTGAACTAAGTAGCTCTTGAAAGTGCAGCTTAGCTGATGATCTTCACTGGATCACAGACAAGCTTTACATAAGCCCCATCTTGTTGTGTAGGCCTAACTGGATCTTGTTGTAATCTGTGGCTGCAGATGAGACTCCGACTGATTTATTCCCAATGAAGCAAATGCAAGATTTGGACAGGTGAAGGATTTCCAGTTAGTGAATCCAAGGCTCCGATACAGATGCATCTCCCCACAGGGAAAACTCTGTAATTCAGAGACGGAGCAGGATTCCTGCACAGAGAAGAACAGGTGAGGAGAAGCAGGAAGCACACGTTCCGATGGATGGAGCCGGCTTCTCTGTTTCCAGATTAACAATCAGGCGCTGACTGAAGGGCTTCCTTCCTCTTAAATACCACACAGCAAATGAGCCGATTACCATTAAGTGAGTTCATTAATCCCAGGTGTGCAGGACTGCAGAATGGGAGCAGAGGTCGGACCCACCCCTGAAACACAAGGTGTGGTTAATTCAAACACCCACACACACACAGAGGGAGAGGAGAGAGAGAGTGGGCGAGCCAGCTCCGGAGGACTGTGATAAATCTGCCTCCAGCTGGGCTCTGTTCACAGTTCCTCTGGGAAGGGGCATGAACAAACACCTGGCAGCTAAAGGCTGTTGTTTCAAAGGAAGAAAAGGTAACTAATGCTGTCTTGTGTTCCCGTTCCTAGGAAAGCTAAACAAATGCTGTTATAGGCAGCATTTTCTGATTAACCTGTCAAGTACTTCTAAGCAGAGCTTTGGAAATCCTTTCTGAGAGGGCCGGGGGGGGGGGCATATAAGAAATTCCCGCCTGCTGAACCAGGTCAAATGTGTTAAAAAAAAGAAGCTGGAAACTGAGAGGTGCAGCAGGTTGAAGCTTAAGCTTTTAAGCTCAAATGTGTTATTGCAATAAACACGAGCTGCACTGCTTCAGACTTTGGGCATGTTTGATATGAGAATCCACCATTATGACAGGATATATATGACAACATAAAATGAGGAAACACATTACACTTTGACTTTTCTTTGCACATAAATGAATCATCTCACAGAAAGATGCCAGAAGCCAGTCTGAGCGGTCTGACAGGTTTTAACCTTCTACCTGATTTTTCCGGCACAATCGTTGGGAAGATGACCGCCCGGCTCGGACAGCTTCTGAGGGAATTCCAAAGTCTGAGGTTAGGTTTGTACCATAAAGCTGATCCTTCATTTGCAGCACTTTAAAACTGCAGAAAATAATAGAAATACTGCGATGAACAGCTGCCAGAACAGTGATAACATCAATCTTTTTATGTCATAGATTCAGTCCCTGCTGCCCCTCAGATCCAGCTGATCCCAGCAGATTTCTGCCCCTCCCTGAGCCTGGCTCTGCCGGAGGTTTCTTCCTGGTAAAAGGGAGTTTTTCCTCCCCACTGTTGCTCATAGGGGGTCGTTCTGACTGTTGGGCTTCTCTCTAATTATTGTAGGGTCCATACCTTACAATGTAAAGCACCTTGAGATGGATGTTTGTTGTGATCTGATGCTGTATAAAAAAATTGAACGGAATTGAGGGTTTTTTATGTAAGTCAGTCCCTGCTGTAGCTGCTGCACCCCCAGCAGTGGCCTTTCACCACAGACTGAGCTCTAAGCTTGCAGAGCAGAATGATAATACCTGAAATTAATACTAATACTTTGATTTAAAAGCCTTTAAGTGAATCGTTTTCCATAATTAGCTGTTTTTTTTGAAAGGTGACACACTCTTACTGAGCACTCTTATCGAGCTGACTCTTACCTGTCACCAGGACTTCTGCTCCTTTTCAGCCTGTTTCTGATTTCAATCCTGCGCTGAAGTCTCCAGGTCCGGTTCTACGTCCAGTCTCAGCTCCCAAAATTCACAGACCCTACGGTAACACAGCTGCTTGCTTCACGTCTGACTTTCTAATTTTCTCCGTAACCCAGTCGATCAGAACTGGATTCACGTGCAGAAACAGTCCACCGGCTCTGCAGACCTTCAGGAAACAGCTGCAAAGGATTGCAAGACAACTGAAGCTGCAAGGTGCAGACCATGACCACTCCACGCAGCATACACTGCTACTGCTACACTGCTACTCATTAAAGTGCATAAAATCATTAAAGCGCTTTTAAAAATGATGTGATGTGATTATTTATTGTAATTATGACAAACACACATCTGAGTGTAAAAATGGATCAAGTCATACTCGATCATCGGTCACCAGAGCAACAGCTTTATTTTGCAAGAATCCACCAAGTAAAAAAGTATGGAGGCTGAAGCAACGTTAAAGAAGAGGACATAGACGCCTGACTGATATCGGCCAATCCACACATGCACCTGCTTCAGCCTGGTAGCGTGAGAGGCAGGGTCGCTGACTAATCTAACAAACACACTGAAGGAGGAAACAACCTGCAGACTCTGCAGACACACCCGGCCAATCAGCGAGGGCCTCGTCCTCGAGACAGCGTTGGCTAGTTAGCACTTTTCAAAGCAGTGATAATAACGTGTTGAATCTACCTCAGCGGTTCACCCCCAGCCGATCGCCTTCTGATCACTTATTTTAGTTTCGTGTGAGTTAGAAGGAGCGAGCAGTGTTAACTTTAAATGCAGAAGTCAGATAATCATTACTTATAATCATTAATCTAATCATCAAATCGAGGCGTGGCTCTGTCACGTCCTCCTCTGCCTTTCTTTGTGGCAGTTTCATTAAAAATAATTCCAGTTGTTGGAATTAAATGAGAAATGTATGAAAGCTTATGACTAAAACATAGTGTATACGTGTCGTGCGTGATATTTCTGGGCCAGATTGTGTAAGCGTGCACTGAGGCGGTGGACTCGATGATGATTGAGCTTCAATGGCTGGAGTGAGTCAGAGTTCGTTATAATGTCGTGGAACTTGAGCACAAAGAGCCTTCGTTTCATGTCTCATTCCCTCGTTTTTATCAAATGACACCTCACACACAATAACCTGACGTAAGCATGCACGGGGGAAATCTGCGTAACACACACGGAGCCTCTTTCAGTCCTGACAGCTCGTTTCAGAAAACAGTGTTTTCTAGCCTTAACTTTAATATTACAGTTAGCCATTTGCCCTTACTTTGTATGCGTAACATTACCAGGAGGTTAATTAAAGTCTGACTTGGGTCCCTGCAAAAACAAAAGTGCACGAGGACCGATGCCACCTCCTCTGAATCTTTGGGATTGGGACTCTCTGCTCAATACTTGGAGGGCAAACCATAAATCACTGAAGCAATTTCACCTCTGTGTGTTCATGGGTCTGTGTAGAGCTGCAATCAGCAGGAACTTTTGACTTTTTGGCTGCTGCAGCGTCTCCTGAAATATAGCGCTGCCTTTTCTGCTGATAAGAGACTGTTCCAGAGTTTCCATCATCTGAGGCTGCAGAGCTTTGCTTTTTTTGGTCTTTGCTTGTTTATAATCTTGCGCTAATAGATGGCATTAAATGCATCCTGAAAATAGCAGCTGTTGGTTGCACAGGAATACTGGCTTAATAAATTATTTTGTCCTATCCTATGAATACAATGGCAAGTCTGGCAGCCAAACAATTGTATTTGTTTTTCGAAACATCTCAGATCTTGCCCATGCTGATTAGAAAGGCAGCCGGTGGCTAATCTGCTGAGAGACCCTTCTTTTTTTGGGTACGTGGTTGGTGAACCGTGGAGGGCGCCAGCTGTTTCCTGCGTTTTGTTTTGGTTCATTTGCTTTAGTCTTTCCTCAGCAACAGCCGTGTTTGACAGCTGAGTCTTAAGAAATCATTAAAATAGAAGCAGAATAGACCAACCGAGGAAAAGCTTGCTCACAATAAAGACTCGACGGGGTAACTGTAACAGGGTGGAGTGTCTATCGGACCTTTTGTAATTAGGTCTCTGAGAGGACGCAGAAAGTTTTAGTGTGGCTTCCGATCCCTGCGCAGTTTCAACAAAAGCTAAGAGAGCTAACGCATTAGCACTTCCAGCAATTACCGGTCTTACCGGCCTTGGAGAAATGTTGAGTTCAGCGTCATCGTCATTCATTCCTAGAGACTAGTTTTCTAATGTGTTCCCCAACCGATGGGAGTGGTTGCTGGAGGTTGTTGACCGTAACTGTGAAATCAATTGCTAATACCCCGGTCATACAGTCAGTATGTCTGCAGTAACCGCGGTCATTATGGAAAAATGTGTATTCTCCATCTGGTTGGCAAGTGGTTGCAGCTGGGTGCTTCCTGTCACGAGGTGAAGTTGGTCACAAAGAGGTTTCTGCTGTTTCACTGAAAACCTCCGTGCAGTTTGTTTTGTCACTAGCAGATCAGATTGTCACCTGTAGCTCTTATGGAAGAAGCCAAGTTGTCTGCAACTGCTTGAAAAGTGCAAACTGCACACTGGATGACTGCCCCTCCCTGAGCCTGGCTCTGCTGGAGCTTTCTTCCCTTTAAAAGGGAGTTTTTCCTTCCCACTGTCACCAAGTGCTTGCTCATGGGGGGCCGTTTTGATTGGTGGGTTTTCTCTGTAATTACTGTAGGGTCTTTACAATGTAAAGTGTTGCTGTGAGTTGGTGCAATGTAAATAAATTGAATGGAATTGAATTAGTTTGTGACTGTTTGCGGACAAGTCAGCATCTCACGCAAACTATGAGCAACCACGGCAATCTGAAGTGACCGAAGTAATCACAAGGAGGTTTTTGATGCAGCACCCTCTTTGTGACTCACCCAGCAACAGCCTGCAATCACTCTCCAACTGGTCTGGGACTAAACTAAACTAAACCCCAGCATCCAGATGTTGCCAAGGGGTCATCAACTGGTGTCTAAGACTGTGACTGAGGCTTTACTCTTCGAGAGCCGACTCCAAGCG
>VUQJ01012208.1:22276-33362 GCA_015108635.1 Andinoacara biseriatus
TAGAAAATAGACCTGTCTGCTAGAGGAAAAAACAAAAACAAAAAAAAAACAAAGGCTGATGCTGATGCTGGCCCATCAATGATTTCTGCTGGAAAGGTTTTATAAATTGTAGCTTCTATTTCCAAAATGTACTTAATGTACTTCAAAATGTTATAAAATATATGTGAAGAAAGATTTTATCACTGAGTGTGATGTTTTTATTATGAAAGGTCACGTGAAAGGTCATTGAGAATGTAATGTTATCCATCTATTCATCCATCCATCTATCCACCTGCTTAGTGGTTTCCAAACTTTGTTACAAGGTTTAAATGTAGATGTAGTAGCTTTCACAGTGATTAGTGCACAACAGTAAGAGTAGCAGTGTGCCAAGTGCAGGGACTTTATTATTGACATTAGGTGAGCTATTTAAAAATTGAATATTCATATTGTGTTTATAATACACATGAAAAGATTGCAATTATTCATGTAACTTTTCTCCAGTTTACAGTCTCTTTACACCCCCCTATATTTATACTTTGACTGTAGTTCATTTCTCAAAACTCTTTAGAGTTTTTCAGATAGTGTTATTAATATTATTAACAGTTCTATAGATTGTGATATCGATACTGTGAATTTTCTTGACCACAATAATTGTGCAGTAAAATGTCAGCCCTCATTAAGAGTCATCAGTCTTCTACACTTAGTAAAATATGAAGTGAATGAGAAACTGAATTACGCACATGTATAAATGTACACTCCCCAGACACTTTATTAGGTACACCTCTTCAAACACTTGCTAAAACAAATATTTAATCAGGCATTTACATTACAACAACGCAAAGCATTTAGGCATGAAGATGTGATCACAACAACCTGCTGCCGTGCAAAACGAGCATCGGAATGGGGAAGAAAGGCAATTTAAGTGACCTTGAACGTGGCATGGCTCTTGGTACCAGACGGGAGTGTTTCAGAAACTGCTGATCTACTGAGATTTCCCCGCACAACCATCTCTAGGGTTTACCGAGAATCGTCTGCAAAAACAAAAAGAATCCAGTGGGCGGCAGTTGATGTCAGAGGTCAGAGGATAATGGCTAGATTGCTTTGAGCTAATAGGAAAGCAACAGTGACTCAAATAACCACTTCTAACAACCAAAGTATGCAGAAGAGCATCTCTGAAAGCACAATTTGTGGAATCTTCAAGCAGATGGACTCAAGTAGCTGAAGACCACAACGGGTGCCACTTCCGTCAGCTAAGAACAGAAAACTAAGGCTACATTTCACGTAGGTTCACCAATGTAGAAGATAATGCAGCATTGAAAAAAAATGTTGCCTGGTCTGTTGAGTCTTGAGTTCTGTTGCTACATTTGTATGGTTGCATCACAACTTGGCATAAATAACAAAAAAGCATGAATTCCTTCTGTCTTGTATCAGCAGTTCAGACTGGTTGTGTTATAATAGTGTGGGGAATATTTTCTTGGGCACCTTAACACCAACTGAGCATTGTTTAGACACCACAGCCCATCCAGGTGTTGTTGCTGACTGCCTCCATGTCCTGTATGACCACATATTCTGCTTCCAGCAGGATGATATGCTGTGTCACAAAGCTCAAATCATCTCTAGCTGTTTTAAAAATGTTTTTTAACATGACAGTGAGTTCACTGTACATAAACGGTCTCCACTATCACCAGATCTCAATCCAGTAGAGCACCTTTGGGATGTGGTTGAATGGGAGATTCACTCATGGATGTGCAACTGACAAATATGCAACAACTGTGTGATGCTGTTATGTCAATGTGGACCAAGACCTCTGAGGAATGTTTCCAGCACCTTGTTAAATCTGTGCCGCGATGAGTTCAGGCAGTTCTGAACTCAAAAGTGGGTCCAACTCAGTATTGGCAAGGTGCACCATATAAAGTGTCTGATCAGTGGACGACTAATGCGTTCATGTATGTATAGTTTCAATTCACTGATGAATTAAAACAAACACAGATGCACAGAAAAACTGCTTCAGTAATAACCTCAAACTCACATTGGTAAAAATTTGTCAAACATCCATCCATTGTAAATACTGCTGTGGTGCTTCAAAGAGGGCGTGTAGTTTCCCTTTAAAGTACATGCCGTCCATAGTGTTTCTGAGTTTTAACAATTTTGTTTCATGCGCACTGATGAGGTGACATAAAAACAAAACCAACACACTGGGGCCCATCCAACCCCCTCGGATAAATTCCACTCTAGATAAAAAACATGCAGGACCATTGCCTGCTGCCTCAAGCTGCACAGCTGTTTGGCTCCGCTGTAACAAGCTAACATTAAGTAACAAAAATACTGATTAGAAATTAGAGATTTTTGTTTAATTAATGTTTTCATTTAATATTTTGTTAAGGTTTTTTTAGTTTCAAATGTTTTTATTTATTTAAGCAAATATACTTTATATGGACAAATGTAATCCTTTACAATAGATTACAATAATATTTTTTACAATAGACTACCATGTAAAAAACATGATAGAGTTGTCTTCTGTAAAAATCAGACCCATGTTGGATCCTTGGATCGGTGTGTTGTGTTCTTGGCAGAGGACAAGCTGAGGTTACCCAGGTGGGTCTTCTCCTCTTCCGCCTCCCTCTCCCTGACTGGGCTGATGATCCAAAGCAGACGCGTTCACTAGGCAGGTTTTAAAATACTTCACGAGACAGTGCATGTTCCAAGAGACCTGGAACAAAATCCAAATCATTATGATACCACTCATACCCACCTCTTTCTCATCCTCAGACACAAAGCTGGCTCATACGGACACGTATGAGCCAGCTTTGTACCTCGTTCAAAGAAACCTTCCAGTGATTTAAACAGTGTCTCAAGGTGAGAAACAGAAAAGTGAGACATAAAAAGGAAAAGGATGTCTGTGTTAAAAGGAAGAAGAGTAACACCTGACAGCTGAAGAAAGCTATTAGATGATTTCTGCCACGTCTGACAAAATAGGATCACCTTATGACATTAGCAGCTTGCATGTGTCTTGATACTTCAGTGTGGCTCATTTGTCCGATTTCCAACTACAATATTTATCTTAAGCGTCTTACCAAACTTCATCTGCCCCATGCATGTAGTTATAACATGACTGAGTAAGACAGAGAGACAATAAATGATTGACTACAGATAGGTCCGTACATGATACAACGCCTGTAATTTTGCCTCTTTTCACAGTGGGTTTTAAATGATAAAATCAAGATGTGATTGGCGTGCACTTTCAGCTTTAATTCATTGGGGTTAACAAAAGTAATGCAAGCACAGCATTCAAATGCAGTTATAAGCAGAATGGTGGCAGAATCAGTTTTAACAAATACTAAATGCTAAGAATGTGACAGATTGTGGTGCCATAGTAAGATTAAGTAAATCACTCCTTGTCTCATTTAAATCAGTCAAATTTATCAGAGTTTTATAATAGAATCCCAACAAATTGATTTGGGGTGAAACTGAAGTATAGCTACACTGTGAATCTTATTAGTGTACATCTAAGTGAAAGGCAAAGAAAGCAGTAAAACAACCAGAAATCTAACTCTGTGAGTCAAAAATGTAAAACAGTCCATATGTCATTACTTCAAAATATTTGTCCACTTTTCTTTTCTACTACAGCTTAATCGTTAATACTTAAGACCTAATAACATAACTCTTCACTGCTCAACATTATGTCCTCTTCACTGAAGCAGAATCCCTGTGACGCACAAGACAGCAACTCAGTGGTTCCATTACGCAGTTGTGAAATACAACCAATGTGTCCCTGAGGGTCCAGCTTAAAAAAAGTGTTATCAGGGGATATATTCTTGTTCCAGTGTCCCTCACAGTTGTGCTGTCTTGTGTTAGTATAGCGTGCAGGGACTAACATAAACAGAGTTGGAACCGACTTCTCACAAATGACCCCACTAAATTTGGAGTCTTGCCATATCATGGAGACTACTGGTCCACCTCAAAAAATACAACATCATGCAAATCTTAGTTTTTTTTACTTAAAAAGGTAATCTTTATATTCTTAATTCAATATCCATAAAGCATTTCAGACCTTAATGTTAATTTTTTAATTTTGATTGCTCATAAAAATCAGGAATTCAGTATCTCAAATCATTAAGATATTTCCCAAGATCAATTTACAATACAGACACGTCCAACTTCTGAAAAGTATGCTCATTTACACATTCAGCACTTGTTTGGGGTTCCTTTACCATACATTACTGCATCAGTGTGGTTTGCCATGGAGGAGATTAGCCTGTGATACTGCTGAGGTGCCACTGAAGCCCAGGTTGCTTTAAAAGTGGCCTTCAGCTAGTCTGCATTTTTTGGGGTGTTTCTCATTTTCCTCTTGACAACTCGGTCAAGTGAGTTAGCCAACCAATCAAGGTCAGCAAATCATTTTGTAGTATTTTGAAGTAGTTTTAGCATTGTGGGCAGGTGCCAAGTTCTGCTGGAAAAGGAAATCTGCATTTCCATGCATTTATATGATTGTATATGTATGACATGTAGACATCAGTGGAAAATTGCCACTGATGATAAGCAACTTATCATCAGTGGCAATTTTCCACTAATGTGGATAATGAAGGTATTCTTGATTCATGTCAGCAAATGTAAGCGTGAATTACTCCAAAATCTCCTGGTAGACAGCTATGTTGACTTTGGACTTGATAAAACACAGTAGACCAACATTAGCAGAGGACATGACACCCCAAATCACTACAGATTGCAGAAACCCCACACTGGACTTCAAGCAACTTGGATTCTTTGCCTTTCCACTCTTCCTCCAGACTCTGTGGCCTTGATTTCCAAATAAAAAGCAAAATTTATCTTCATGTGGAAAGAAGACTTTAGACCACGGAGCAACAGTCCACTTTTTTGTCCTTAGCTAAGATAAGACACTTCTGATGGCTCTGACTGAGGCTTGTTATTAGAAATGCAGCAGTTGTGCAGTCCTTCCAAAGCTCTCCAAAGTTCTCAACTTTTCTTGACAATTCTCTCTAGGCTGTGGTCGTCTCTCTTCCTTGTGCACCTTTTGCTACCACACTCTGCCAACAGCCAAGCTTTTCAGCAATGAGTTCTGTGGCTTACCCTTCTGTCGATGACCATCATCTGGACAGCTATTAACAATCTTCTATATGACCGAGGCTTTGTGAAATGAACTACACCAAGAGATGCAGTTTTTTTTCCAGCAGATTAATTTGAAGCCTACACACTGCTTTAACATCATTTTAGGATACACTAGACAAAACATAATGAATTAATTTGCCAAAAGTCAGTAATTTAGGAAAACAATAAGGAAACAACATTTTTCTTAGCAACATTTTGGGGAACTATGTGCCACCAGAATAGTGTCAGTGCACCTTGATATGAATAATCCAAGGCTCTGAAGCTACTAGGAAGATCACACACTATTCTTCTAAAAGCCACTGCCTCTTTTAGAGTTGGTGACTGTGGTGGAGAGTAGTGAAGAGTGCTGTCTAGCATGTAGGTTCAAAATGTTTAATCGGTGTTAAACTGTGCTGAAGTCTTTTTCATGAGAAAACAAAATAGACCTGAAGAAAAGACAAATGGTGTGTTGAGTCCACTGCTGTTCGATAGGATGTATTAACTGTTTTTTTTTTTGTTTTTTTTACCCCAATGCAAATTGTACATAATGGGGGCTATTTGACAAACCAACAAGAACTGACTGTAATAAAAAGACATCTCTTTTAGTTACAGCTCTTATAGGCTCAAGGACAGACACTCCATTTTTCTCACTCATTGTATTGTTATGTTTGAGATGTGTTGAACTGCATGTCTTGGCAGGTGTGTGCTGACTGTATTATGCAGGCTTATGAAGGGCAGATCCAGGCCATCCCCTGCTTTGGCTGGCAATTTGCATTTTTATTGCCATTGTCACATCCTCAGTTAATACACCATTGACTCCCAGTGCCACCCCTGGACCTAACGGCATCACCTTGCTATCCCACCTGAAATGAGAGTGCCTGCAAGCCCCTAGATCTTCATCGACCGGAGCTCAGGTACCAGTCGACCTGGCATTCTGAGACGGAAATGGAGTGTCTTCTCATGTTAATGTGGACTTTCCATTAGGAAAGATGATTGATTTGTGCTGTGCTGTTGCTGTGAATAGGCAATAGACTGGCACAATAAAAGAGTGAGATGGAGCTTTGTGTGCAGGTGAGGCCATATGTGAACTAGACTGTGACTGAATTTGGGTGTTGAAGATGGAGCGAGAGGGGAGGGGGACTGGGGACAGAGACGAACTGAGAGATGAGAGATGGAATAGAAAGTTGAATGCGGGAGGCTGAAGGTTAGGAGGTGAAAAGGAGCAAAGGAGCATTTGAGGGTTTAGAGGTGTGAAGGCAAGGGGAGATGAGGTGGGCGATGGCAAATGTGTGGATGCCCTCAACTACACTCATTTCAAACTACTAGATGAAAGAAGACAGCAGAAAACATTTAGAGGTCTTTAATATATTTTTCTTACAGATTATTTCACAGTTTTCTTTTTTAGAGGCAGTTGAATGCCTAACAATTTGAAAACCAGTCTACTTCAAATGTATACATTTATAATGCAGTGCTGAGGTATTCATTGTAAGCTTGTGCATGCACTGAGAGAGAGAATGAGTTCAGCTGGATTAAAACAGGCTTTGGTCACTGTCCAGTTAACCAAGCAAATGTTTTTGCTTTTCTTTTAGTGTGAGTTGAGTGGGATTCAGCAACTTTCCCAGGACATCTGCTCCCAACGCCCACGTCCATATCTTCATCCAATAGAAGCGCTTCTTTCACCCCAAAGACCAGAGGGTGCTCTGCAGTGATTGGCTGCCTGGGCCAGGGCCCAGAATGGGAAGGCTGAGCCCTGAGAATTTTCCGAAACATTTTCTTTGCTGTCTTGGCTTTCGCCAACATCTGTTTCCAATCAACGCTGGTGAAAAAGCCGCTTTTCTTTCTCCCCGCTGTCTGGGTGACATACTGTATATACACAGACACATATACATGCACACTCATCCCAGTCATCTATATTCCTGCTTGTTAACATACAGTAAACTTTATGTTTTAGGCAACATTAAAGATACTTCTTAGTCAAATTAATTTAACTGTAGCAGTATATATTTTTTACTCTATTTCCACAGAAACTTTGATGTTGACGTGACAGTAAACCATGACAGATCATTATTCAGTTCATGAAACAGATCTCACTGAACTGAATGGGAGCAAAAAGGTCAGATGTTGGTAAAAAGAGAAAAAAAAACAAACACATTTTCTAAAAGGTAAAAACTCAAACACACACTTAATGTCCTTGTAGCTGATGTCCTCAGGACAGCATCTTTTCCATGAGAAACTAGTCCTAAAGGTCAGCTTCCTTGACCACAAGCGTCATTTCTTGCTACTCCTTCTAACTTTCTTTCTTTGATTCACAGCTCTGCCCTCTTGTGTGGTCATTGCCGTTACTTCTATTGTATGGCTTTCAGCTACAAGTCAACAAACTGCAGAAAAGTCTGCTTATTATAGCAGGTACTTTCCACAGATATTCAGAAATAAGCACAGTGATTCACTGTAGCCAAAGAGAAACACGCAATGTAAGCAGCAGTTCCTTCAGTTCTTACTAATACCTCCCTATTAGTCTTGTTTCTGCCAGCAAACTGCTTAATAGGCTTTGGCCCCCATGACTAAACAATCATGGGAGAAATAACTTGGAAGTTATGAGGCTGGTCAAGCAAAATTTAAGAGTTTTTACTGACAGATTTTGTGCAGCCGGTGGACCAAAATCTAAACATTTAACACAGGTAAATAAATGGATTGCCTGTGTCAACTTTAATATGAAATATCATAAAACAGTACTGAGAATGGAAGATGAACATGCTTAAATATATTTATATTTACTTGATGACATTGTCTGAAATTACACTGTAAATCTGTTGTTAATATAACATCTGTGGCCTTTAGAGTAGATAAAGATACAGCTAGTGGCTGCCTGATTTTGAGCTTCCTCCGGATGGCCCTTGACCCTGAAGGCTATTGACTTTGCGATCCCGCTCCTGCTGGGCACAGCTTGATTTACAGCGCAGTAGTTACTTGGTCTTCGAATGTAATCCCGGGTCACACTGACCTAATAAATCTAAAGTAACTTCTGGAGAAAGTTCCTGTTGTTTTTTAAAATCCCTTCCTAAAATGTCATTTTCCTTGTTTGATCTAATTAGGTAGGTTTGTGTTTTGAGAGGCAGCATCACATGTTAGTGTTACAGCTGTCTGCACTGATGCATAACACAGTATCACCATGATATTTCTCTGCTGCATTAATAATTCATAACATGTAACAATGAGTGAATTTTACACCGTAATGTCTGTGTTAAATGAAACCACAGCTTGTGACAGGTGGAGGTTTTATAAGCTACATGCGAATTAATAAATGTATGTATAATTTTGCTTTGCAATGCATTTGGAGAGAAGAAATGCCAATCAAAGGTAATAAGCATTGTGGAACAGGAGAATTCATATCCCTGCTGACTTCTTGCTCTACAGAAGTGTATAATCATACCAATTACCAATGATTTTTTTTAACAGAGCCTTTATATTGCTGTCAATCTCTCCTTAGTTTGCATTACAAAAAAATCACTTGCAATTACCTTTGCCCATACCAAGCATTTTGCAGATGAATGCAGAAAGGAAGAAAGGCTGATGATGGCGGAAGAATGGATAAAAAAGAATAAATGGGTAAGGGTAAGGGTAAGCCGAGGAAGAGTGAAGGGAAAGGTGTACTATTTGAATTCAATCTAAACCAGTTCCCCCAGAAACCTCTCTTTTCGCTCAAAAAACAAAGTAAGTTGATCAAGTGAAGCTGCATAATTGCTATGATTTACTTGGGTTTTGCACAGGTGATTTGCACATATGTAATAAGGTCTCTGTACCGGTGCAAGGCAGAATCTGTTATAAAAACCAGAACCACTTCTTGAAGGTTGCCAAGCATCACACATTTACAGAGGAAGCCACAGAGCACTACCATGACCAAACTGAATTTATCATTTCTTGTGCTGTTTTTTCCCCCCCGTTTCATAGAGTTCCAATGGAAAAAGTTTGATAATATCAGTGTTTACTGATTTATTTTAATTGAAATTTGTATTTACTTCCTAATTGATGGTTTTAAAGAGGGTCTCTTATCCATAGAATTCAGGGTTGTTCTTTTTGGCATTAAAGTGTTGTAACAGTTATAGACTAATTTAGGATAGTTGTTCAGGTGGAAATGTCTAACAGTCCAGACCTTAAGGGGATTGACAGCTGATTAGAAGCAATTATTAGTTTAGTACTCAGCTGCTCCATTTGGTGGTAACTTTGTAAATCTTCAGTAAGAGCATTTCTGTTTAAATAGATATTTTGCTGTTGCTGACATCTCTTTTGCTTTCAGACTCTGCACAGCACAGTTCACAGCAGCCTGGCTGTTCACTTGTGTTTTTATGGCTTAGCTCTCTGATTTTCACTTGCAACGAAAGGGAAAAAATAAGAAAGAAAAAAGAAATGATCACTACTAAAGTTAGAAATAAAGAAGCCAAATATCAGCACCTGCTGATACAGTTTGGAGTGAGTCGTGAGAACTGGCATGTGACGTGCTTCGTGAGATGTTTCATGCTCTGTTTTGGCTCACCTTCTGGACAATGGGCTGAGTAACAGCCTCGTGCGGATGAGCTCAGCATATGATTTTAATTTTTTTATTTTAAGTTAAATTAGAATGGCATTAGGAAAGAATGAAAATGAGGGAATAATAGGATTATGATTCAAATGTCTTATCGACGGAGAAAATAGACAAGAAAATAACTAGAGAACTGATATATGTTAGCACACACCCCTGTGCATGTACCAAGAAATGAGTGAAGCATAATGTTTAACCTTTGGCACTTGAGAGTTTAGAGTTTTGTGGGAAAGGACAGAAACACTCAAGGACTGTGTGAAGGCATGTATATACAATATGAATCAACTTTTTGTATTGCAGTAACACAGTGATTACTTTTTTTAGTCTTAAGTTGCAACTGCACTAAACAGAGGACGAGTGTAAGCACTGAAAAGGGTTGATGCCTTGTTACAAAGGAAGAAGACTCTTAGTCAGATATGCATATAGTTCAACAAAGGGTTACATTAATGGAATCAGCTGTGAACTGGTTAAAAGAAACTCTAATAATGAATTTGAAAGAAAAACATCAATGGGGAAAATATCACTAAATTCCTGCCTGATGTCACATAGTTCATCAGTCTCAGACACAGTACTTTTGTGATTGTTAACAATCAGCAAATAATTATCAATTAGCATGCTAACATGCTAAACAAAGATTGTGAAAATTAACACCCCCCCAAAACTAGCCAACCAACCAACCTACCAACCAAACAACCAAACAAAAGCCTCAGTGTTAGCATTAATAGTGTAACTATTTTCCACGAAGCTTTCACAAAACAACACGGAGCCAAACAGTCTCAGAGAGGCCTTACTGTCGATGTTTGGTCCGCTGGGTTTGATATATTTATAATAAGCGAGCCATTGAGCAACTTGGACCTTCACTGAACCGAAAAAGGAACTTTCCTCAGCCGATAATGTCTAAGCTAAATTATTTGTATCTTGCCAAAGCAGACTGTCTGATCATGTTCCAGTCAAACAATTATAAAAGCGCCATAATTCACTTGGAGTAAATGTATCATGTCGATGATCCTCTTTAGAAGACGTTTTAGGAAAGCTTTGGACAGATTTATGTTGGAGTGGACAGAGTGCAGCAATTCTCTCTGGACATTTAAGCTTTACTTTTAGCCATGTCATCAAAAGTCAGCCCATATCTGCAGGAACCAACTATGTAACGCAAAACACAAATGTGTGTTTCTTACCAGCAGGCACTTTTTTCTTAATCCTTCTGATCTCTGCTGTATTTGACAATATGAAATGAAACTTGAGTTCAAAATTAAAGTCTAAACAAATATGAGGTATACAATGAGACACTTCCTTGAGTCTTTCATACGTACAGTAAGTGACATCAGCATGCTAGTTCTCCCTTAACTGTAACCACAGATCTAATATGTTTTTAATGTGATACAGATACCCTGGAACAGAGAGTCAACAGCCTCTCACCTATAT
>VUQJ01012211.1:4541-15816 GCA_015108635.1 Andinoacara biseriatus
GGGTTTGCCACGTAACAGATGCTGACTGACTAATAAAAACAATAAATTAAATGTTAAGTTTTGAACAGTACAACTGTCTGCGTTCATCAGGGATCTCACTGGGATTTAAACTATAACTCATCTGGCACCCTGCCCTGTGAGTCAAACCGTTTCAAAATCACTGACGTTGGTGAATAAGCTGTGAGTTATAGAAGCATAAATTAAAAGTTAACCACACACAGAGACGCACACAGCACATAGTTAAAGCATGAACGCAAACAAATAACACAACACAAATACGCTGTTCAATGCTGTCTAGGAGGCCTTTTTGTGGGTATGGCATAATCAGTGGGATCTGGTT
The DNA here is from genome assembly GCA_015108635.1 of Andinoacara biseriatus. Classification (NCBI taxonomy): domain Eukaryota; kingdom Metazoa; phylum Chordata; class Actinopteri; order Cichliformes; family Cichlidae; genus Andinoacara; species Andinoacara biseriatus. The sequence goes on from VUQJ01012211.1 coordinate 4,882, forward strand.
TTTGTTAAGAAGGTATTGGCCAACCCTTTCAGCTAGCTGAAACTCAAGTACACACAGTAAACACTTACCCTCACCCTCTTTCCCTGATTTACAAACTCACACACATACGCACTAATTGTTTCAACAGTAGATCCCATTCCAGAGAGCCATACTTAAAGTAAAAGAAAGGGCCGCTCACTGGACAGCTGAACTGAAACATGACACACATGCTGCTGAACTATGTTAAAATCCAAGAATTTGACAGATTGCTTTACAGCAGGATTTTTGCCAGCACAGAAGGCCTAGGTCCCTGTTTCAAAACCAAGAGCATTGTTAGAAAATGCTGACTTTGTACAGCTTCGAGTGTCTGTCTGGTGTGCTTTGGGGTTATAACAAAATGACTGTTAGAAAAAGGAAAAAAAAAAAGAAAGAAACAACTGCTGGAAAGCTGTGAACATGGAGGCAAAGTATTTTGTTTAACACATGGGGGGCAAATTACATAGACTCGAAGGAATGTTTGTGTATTTGCAACCAATTTGAATGAAATCATAGAAAATTACAGTGAACTCATTGACAACATGACGACCCATATAAACCAGGACAGATATATTCCCATTTATAACCCTAATGTGCCTTCTGTCTTTGCAGTTTATGTGTGTGGAGTTCAGTCTTCTGAAGAGCAGCTGTTTTGCATAGAGTTAAAAACTTGACATGCGGTGGAAGAAAAGAAAAAAAGTGTCACTGGAAATAACACTTCTCATTTAGGGCATTTTACATATATCAAAAGTATGAACACTTCATCTTCACAGTGTGAAAACTGTCAAACAGGAAAGTAAAGTCATGCCAAGTCATGCAGAAAAAAAAGCACAAACAGGCATAACGCTTTAAAATTACACACACACACAGACACACGCGCACCTTGATGTGGCCTCCAAAGGTGTCGTGGTTGTAGAACTGACACATATTGTCTCCGTAGCAGGAGTTTTCCATTTCTCCATAGATGAGAATGTTTCTGGAGAGGAGACCCACTTCAGCACGCATGTCAATGCCATCTATGATCTCTCCAGTATGGTTATACTGAGGCTTCCCTGAGCAGCACAGACAGATAAAAAACAGGGGGAAATTCTTTAAATTCTTAAAGAAAAATATGTCCAAAAAACAGGAAAACCGCGCAAGCTGTTACTTTGTATGAAAACAAATGGAAAGAACACTGACAGAAACACTTAAAATCCTAGCGACACAGTTTGGTTTGTGAGGTGGGTCAAGTCATACTGAAATACTACAACAGCAGCTTACTTTAGTTTAGGCGATGCTTCACCTAGCATGCTTTCAACTGTAAACCACAATGAGCATGTATGGCAGCTCCCGCTCAAACCAGCTAACCACACCTCAATGACAACACACAAAACCAACAGGCATGTAAAAGCAAAAGTAATCAAACACATATGAAATATCACTTCTTCAGTGATGCAGAAAGTACCCTTTCCTATACAATGTAGCTGCCAGAGATAATGTTTGGCAGCCCCAGATACCTTTCTTTTCAGAAACAAAATTCCGCCCACACAAACACCCCCCCCACACACACACACACACACACACACCCTCCCTTCTCTACACGAAGGGAGTTGACAACAGAAGAATGAGATCAGGAAATGTGTTTAACTGTCACTATACAACATTAAGGGTGCAGGAAAGACAGGAGGAAGTGAAGAAAAGGCAACACATCCAAATCCATAAAACTCCCTGTGGTTATAATAAGATGAGGCTGCTGTTAAAACACAAGCTGCCAATCTCTTCTTAGCCTCATGCAATAATGTTACGTCAGCATAACAGCTGAAAAGGAAATTAGATTCCCACTGGACCTAAGGATTAATAGCGCTACATCTGCTAATCACATATATTAAATACAAAGAAGCGATTTCACACCAGCTTTGTAAAATGAAATATTTCTACACATCAATTCCTGTTTGTACCGTTTATGACAGTAGCTCCCAAACACCAAGGCGTAAACCCTCAAGACAAATGCTGGCAGCTGAAGAAACAAAGCCATTCTCTCTATACGCACAGTGCCCCCCCTCCCTTCCGTCCTCTCACCTTGTATCCTGACCTGTCGGCTGGTACAGTGAGGGCAGGGCAGCAGGGTAAACTCTTCAGCCTGGTGCATTGAGTAGTCCGTGCTGGCAACTACAATGCGGTCTCCTGGTAGCCATGTCTGTTGCACTTCATCCTGCAGGTTTAGCACCACCTGGTCCACAGCATCCACCTGGAAGCCCGCACTAGGGACACCTGAGGGGTACAGAACAGTATTTGATTTGAAAGGAAACATAAGGCCCAGCATAGCATGACAGAGAGAGGAAGTCAGACACCTAATTATGGTCTGAAATGACAGATAGCACTGATTTACTGCACGGGATTTTTGACATTGCACAAAGGACTTTCCACTAGAAGGAAAAATAAATAAATAACTGATGTCATCTATGAGTTCCCTTCTGGTCAGTTCCATCTTGTATGAGGAAAAACTGAAAAATACCTAAAGTGTGGAGTCAGATGCAGTTTGGTGGGATACACTACTGAGAGAAGAAGAACCTAGAACAGAAGCTTTAGGCTGCTTTACTTCTGCAAGTTCAGGTGAAGCAGGTTGAAAAAGTGAGTTTTCCAACATTCCTGAATTGGATAAGCAGTTAGGAAAATGGATGGATGTGATGAGTCTAAAAGCGGGATGGATGGATAAGAAAGCGATGAATAAAGATATTTCGAGTGCAAGCACAGTCATAACCAGGATTTACAAATCAATGAAGTCCAGAATTTTTTTCTCTTAATCATATTTAGAAAGCAAAGATCAGAAAAAATAATTTGCAGTGATGTATCTCTGCAAAACTGATGAAAATATTTATTTCCACTGAGCAGTAATTCAGACTTTGGCAAAGGTTTGAGATTAAGTAAGCAAAGAACAAATTAATCCTGAATGAATGTCAGAAATTGAGATTATATGATTGGTTGGTTTTGGATTCCATCATAAACCCTTTCTTACCAGCCTTCCACTCGCTATAGGCAGTGACCGAGAAACCCACTCCATTAATGGTGGTGAAGTTACGTCTTGCCAGAGCTCTTCCTCCTGTGTCATGGTTTTCATGTTCCCGAACATCCTCTGAACACGATGCATTTCCACCGCCTATCACGGAAACCAAAGCCCACGCCTGCCTGGAGAGACCGAAGGGATTTAAAAGAAGGTGGGAGAGAGAAAGGAAGTCTCAAGTTTCACATTATTGCCTAAAACATCATCATGTTTTCATTTGTTTGAAGAGGAAAATGAGCTTAATGTCTAGCTGCAACCAATTAACATCCATTATTGATTCGTTATTACATAAATGCTTTTGAAAGTTCACCTGTTCATATTTGCTTAGTCGGTGATGGTGTTTTAAACCTTGTACATTAACCACACTCCTCGATCAAATAATGTGTTGGGCTACAGAGCAATAAATGTAGCCATAGAAACTCCCACAGACAATGCAAATCATAACAGACGCTGCGCTGGTTGACAAAAGCAAATGTGGGAGATAAATATGAGGAGAGAAAATGAAAAAGTAGAAAACAAAAAGGACATTGCGCAGGTCAAGGGACTACAGAAAATAACTAGGGGAAATTTTTTAGGAAGGGTGTTCTGCTGGCTTAGAGGACTGACGTGTATGTGATACAGTTACATTTTTTAACTTTTGCTCCAGGTCCTCCCTTGTCACTCCAAGATGCCAAGAGAATTTATTTTAAATGAGATTTCAGTGATTCAATAAGGAGAGGCTGAAATCATTTCAGCAAAGCAGCTTGAGGGTGTGCACGGCGAATAAGGCTGGCTGTGCTTTTTAGGGTGTGTGATCTAAAATAAGACAACACACCGTGTGATTTACAGCTCTGGATATTTCAAATACCATGCCCTTAGCTTGTTAATAATGGCTCTTTTTTTTTTTTTTTGTTCTCCAGAATAGTCCGGGTCTCCCCTTCCTTTTCAAGAATACCAAAAACATTGGTAGTTTTTCCAGTTGTATGCTATAACTTTTAAATGTTTTATCAGCCAGACCCATATGCCTGTCAAACACAATTTACATTCATGCAACTCATGGAATTGTATCTGGGTCGGCATGGGTCCATCCAGACTGGATGAAAGTGATCTTGTTTCCACTGAGCCGTTGCTTGGCTCATTCCATGCAGTAAACATTCCCAAAGTCAACTCTACACTTAACCTCTTCCGCTCCATTTATCTGGAACTACAGGGGCTCTCCAGCCTGCCAATCATGTCACATTTGAAGACTGTGTATCTATTCTTTGAAATAACAAAAATCACACGTGACAATTTAAGTGCATAAATAACTCAAATGTTAACCTGGAAAATATAATTGAATATAAGTAGCAGTCTGTACTGCAACCAACCAAAGTCCCTCTGTTAAAATCTGTTTAAAATCATTCCTCTTGCTGTCATAATCACAGTCTTCCACAAACATGTCTTTTTGTAGATGTGAGTCACTGTGACATGGAACAGGGTACCTCACTGATACACAAACACAATCCATCTGGGAGATCCACTCTGGTCTCTCATTAGAGCCCCAGTGTGTGGCTTTCTGCAAACTGTCCTGCTGCTGCCTGTGTGCATGTTCGCTCAATAAATCAGAGTTGAGTCAGATGGTTAAAAAACAAACAAAGAAGAAAAAGTGTGTGTGTGTGTGTGTGTGTGTGTGTGTGTGTGTGTGTGTGTGTGTGTGTGTGTGTGTGTGTGTGTGTGTTTTCTCTTTTTTTCACATCCTTGATTTGGTAATTACCAGCCTTTAATGTCATTGTTTAAATGGAATTGCAAAGGTGTGGGAGGCCAGAGATGAATTCACTACAGACCAGTATGAATGCTTGTTCCTCATGTGTGAATACTGTCCTTAGAGACAAAGATTAAAGAGCAAGGGGTCAACAGGCAAGAGAAAACAGCTAACACACTTGTGTCTCTGCCAGGAAGGATGGGCGGTACCACTGAATCAACCTGTGGAAATGAAATCAAAGACAGGCTGGAGGTCACGAGTTGTGCAAGTTGTTAAAGCTCTGACGCAAATATCAATAAACTGCTGGGAAAAAATGTAGCAGCATTCCCTGTGGCATCTCCACAAGAAGGCATTGCATGATAACCCACTCCACTTCATTATAATGCTTAAACCCATAACCAAACTATCATCCATTAAAATAAATAAATAAAAGTAAAACACTCAACTTGTGACTCTTAACCTAATCATCTCATTTTTGTGAGCTTTAGAAGGCACCAGTCCATGTGGGCAGGACTGAACCCTGTCCTGAAAGGAAAAAGCAGGAGGGACAGGAGCCACATTTTGCAGAAATCATGGAAAACTCTGTCCATGACCCTGTTATCCTGTACGTGTTTCCCTTTTCTGGTGTACTATGATATAACAAAGACACAAGGGAATCAGGAACTGGGAATGATTCAAGGGAACATCCAAAATGAACAGAAAGACACGTGAAAGAGGGCATTTTCCAGGGAGGTTAGACACAGGACACAGAGCTTAAGTCAAGTATTGAGGCTTCAAAGGTGCTGGGTTTACTTTAAATGGTGAACAAAAAAAAACCAAAAACATTAAAACACTTTAAACCGTCTCCAGGAGACCAATAATAAACAAGACTTGCACAGTCACTGCACCATGGAGAACCATTGGGAGCTGGCACACTCGCCTGATATACTCAGACATATTTTCACAGAGTTTGACAGCAGGTAGGCAACATCAGGAAACATTCCAACTGAATTGAAAAAGCTCCGATTTACAGCTGTTGTGATCATGTTTACCTGTACTGGAGACCAGAAACAAATCTGCTGCCGAGTTTCTCTTCAATAACCATCTTGGTGTGACGTTCAAGACATTTGGCGGCAGAGTCTCCCACAGCTAGTGTGACAATTCGGCCCACGGGCAGGGAATGAAGCAGCTGGCCGAGCCGAAGGCTGTCATTGGACGACTCGTGCGTGTCATATCGTTCAAAGAAAAGCAAAGCAGCCGTGTCCTGGTCCACCACGCGCAGGTGGATGCCTCGGCTGAAGTTCCGCTGGAAGGCATACCCTCCTGAAGCCAGCCCAGAGGCCGGGATGCTTCGGGTCAGCAGAGACCAGGAAACTCTCTCTGTACCGTGTAGCTCCAGAGTTCCACCGGCCATCACGCCGATGAACTTGCGGCCAAAAGCCGGGATCTCAGAGATAGCCTCATTGTCAGAACGACCCATGAGCGCAATGGTAGCACGAGAACGGTAGCGACATTTGGGTGAACCAATATGAAGGGCTCCACCTTCTTCTATGAGGATGTGATGTGTTCTCAAGGTTATGTTTCTGGAGCCGTCGTGAGAGTCTGCAAAAACTACCCGACCTGTGAGAAGTCAGAGGAAAACCTTAGTTAGTGCTTGATGTATGTTGGATCCAAAAAGTTCATAATCTGAGCGCTGATTCACAATAACCAATTATTATTAATCGGTGTTACAAGTCCAAAGGCTACTTAACAAAAATCAGACAGCCTGATGTGCCTACCTCCTGAATGGATGGTAAGTGAATGAAAGGTAGCAGAAGCATCCAATCTAAACAACTCTCCTCTCCTGACAATAACAGCCCGCTGTGGTTGGTGACCTGGTTTCCAGCTACTAAGAGATGGGTTGTGATCCGGACAATTCTCTGTAAATATGAGCAACAGAAAGTGACAAATCAAAAATCTACACAAAGATATACAAATATATTAAAAAAAAAATTGTACAGAAATTATTTACATGGCAGGGAACACTTGAAGCAACTTTATCATTTATTTCTTGGCTTTTTAAATACTTACCATCTAACTTGGGACCCGTTTTGAGAGTAAGAACAAGGATAAGCGTGAGGAAGAAAGCCCCCAACGACACTCCACAGCAGATCAGAGTCTTCTTTCTCAGCTTTTTCTGGAGCCTCTGAGCATCCTCCCTGCACTGGTTCTCTTCTGACAAGCTGACCCTGGTTTGTTGCCTCAGCGGCGCACCATGAGGTTTTATCGGTGGAGGTGGAGGCGCTTTGGCAGGTGGCAAGGAGCGGACTGGAGCCACTCGCCCAGGGACATAACCAGGACACCTCTGATGGTTGCCCTGAGGCGGAGGCACAAAAACAGGGAACCTGCTGGGGCCATCACTCGTCGGCATGGTATACGTGGCTTCTACCTGAGAGGAGACCAGTGAGAAAGAGGGCAGAAGGAGAATAAGAGGCAAGGAGTGCATGCAAAGAATCAATAATGTAGTTTACACTTTTTTAATTTACAGGAAAAAAAATTTTTAAAAAGTAAATTTTCTATTGTCACATCCAGCTTTGGAATAGATGATATAAAAAAAGGTTTAAAGCTGAAACAAGGAGAAACTAAAAAATATGTCAAAGTGAAGGAAGACATTAAAAAGAGCACAGAACAAAATGAGTATAAAAACAGTAGGAGGTGAAGAAACAAAAAGGGGCTGATTCTGGGGAAATGGGCAATAACACACAAAGCATCTCACGCCTGGACCCCCAGGGAAAGATCCTCAAAGTGGGTCTTAAAAAACACCATTAATCTATTCGTCCAAACCTATCCCCAGCCTGGTTTGGCTTGAACCAGAGTGACATGGGCTGCTCTTGTCCACAGTAACGAAGGAGGTCGTGAATAATGGATCACCACATTCTTCAGACTATGTTAACACAGCCAACAGATGGCACCAATTACAGTAGGAAGGAGGAGAGCACTCTAGTTCCAGTCTGTGTTCATTTTATTTCAGACAAATGGAGAAAGTAGCACAAAGCGAACCAAAGCCAAGGACACTCACAGTTGTCTTTCACTGGGGGGGGGCAGAAGCATTTTTCCAACTTTTGAGGAAATTCTTGAAGACCCCAAAGACATTTTGGCAGGAACCCAAAGCAAAAGAAATAAAAATAAATCAAAAATAAATTTTTTACTTGCTTTGTTAATTGTGGTTTTTGTACTTAAAATGAAAAATGCTGCACAAGGACTAATCATGCTTACTCGCTTAGTCATTCACCCCAAAGCTCCACAAAGTGAGCCTGGAAAAACTGCACGACTTGAACAAATTTTCCTCAAGGCTTCCTCTCACCTTATAACCTTAAAACAAGTCTTCATGTACAAAAATGCACGACTGAAGCAACAAGGACCCTGTTTTGTTCTGAAAAAATACCTGACCTATGTGCCACAACATAGTGGGACATGAGAAGTTATGTGGGCATGCAGGGGTACAGGACATGTCAGTGCAGAAAAAGGCTTCTAAAGCACTTTTTTTTTTTTTTTACAGTAATACTCACTTTAATAACATAACTGCTTGCTCTTTCTAAAAAAAATTTTTGAATATGAGCAAGTGCACATTTTCTTAGAAAAATTAATGATTGCAAGTCTTAGTCTGAGTTTTTTCCCCCACAAATGTCTATAACATCTCTGCCAAATCAAACACACCCTGGAAATGATGATTTTATCCTTTAAATCTATCAGTGCTTCACACCACTACACAAACTTCTGTGCCAAGCCACAAACACACAAAATGACCATTGTCTTGGCAGGCCATCTAGTCATCATTTTAGACCAGAGAGCAACAATAAACCTCTTCAACTCATGAACAAAGCCCATGTAGGAACAATCAAGGACTGTTAGACTAGGGCTCAGTCATTTATCCTGGCTTTAAAATAAACTAGGCAGAACAGCAGGTGGTTTGCCCACTTGAACTTGAAGTATCCCATTACAATGCCTTTGAACCATTCCCCCATCTAAACATAACAGGCATGGTGTGATCATACTCTCATGGTAGGTGTCCTGCATTAGTACGGGCACTGTGGTTGGCTGTCTCAGATCTCTGGCTATGTTTTAACTCCAAATTCCTCTCTAAAAATAAAAAAAAATAGCTTGACTACTTCTGCTCCTAGAAGTTAAACTGATCACAAGCCTGCACACTGCTTGCAGACCTGATGTCTTCACTACTGACTCGCTCTCATTTCACACTCCAGCTACTGGATATCAACCAGATGTGTGGGGAAACACTGGAATCACAGCATCACACATTCCTCAGCTGTAAAATTCACGGCAGGGTTACTAACAGTACGCCATGTGTTCACTCAAAACTGTACAAGGGAGCAACAACAGCGCTCACAACTTCTTCTTACTATACCACCACACTTGCACTGTATGCTTGGACTTCGCTGTGTGTGAGGTTAATGAGGATGAGTTCAATGGAAGGATTTCATTATTTTGGGGAGCGATTTATGCTTTTATTTTTGCCAATGTGAAGCCTTGCACCCCACCTTCCTTCGAAAGTATACTTCCAATGGCATGTTACAGACTTCCCACGGCAAAAGAGGAACCAATAAATAAAAAAACGTGAAATGAAGAAGTGGATAAAGCTGGAGAAATAAAAATTAATAACAGCAGCTTTCCTCCGATATCACTGTTAAGTAACCGGTGAATGGGACACGCAGCAGCACGCTTTATAAAACTTTTAAACTAAAGCATGGTCAATTATGACTTTGGCCATTTGCTTATATTTAAGCCTAGCGTTTTTCTTTGGGGAAAAAAGCATTGTTTCACGGGTTCACACTCCTCCCCCCAGTGCTTGAACCATGGACACAGGAACGTAAAACGGCCGGGGAAGCGGACGGTGAGTCTTACCGTCGGAGGGACTATCCTGTTCCTCTCTCCACTCTGTCCATTCGCTCTCCGCCGAGCTGTAAAAACGTCGTCCCAGCGATGGTGAGACAATTAAATGAGTCCTCACCCTGACAAATCTGCGCTTTCGTGTCCCTTCTTATATACCCTTTGTTCACATGGTGGGTTTTTCTGCTGATAGGCTGTCTTTCGCCCGACGACCAGCCTCCGGTCCCACAGAGAGGGAAGCAGGCGCGGCTTTGAACGGAGTAAGATACGATGCGTTCAAATGCCGTCGAAAAAACTACGGCGACGGCCTCTAGCTTTTTCCTGCATGAATTCACAAAACCTCAGTCAAGATTTATTCCTAGCTGTTTTTAATTCCGCTTTAGGCATGAAAAATACAGTGCAATTGAAATTTTGTTTATGAACCTATTTTTCATGGAGTTACAAACATGTCCATTCAGCTGGACACCATACGCTTGACTTTTGAACCAGAGAAATATGCATTTAACTAACCAATAACAGAAAATTATATTGCATCCTCAGATCTACTGTCACTACTGCTAGCACTGACTAATCCTGAAACAGTTAATTAAAAAAATTAATAAAATAAAATAACTAAAACAACTTCCCATGACTGGCCAATAGGTAGCAGTGTATGGGATGGTGCACAAGCTGATATGTAACTATAACAACAATCAGGGGCGCGCGGGGGTGGGGGGTTGACAGGAGGAGGGGGAGTGAAGGGGCACAGTTATTGACCATAAGCACATCTGTTAAATGCAGAAAATGCCTACTAGAGAAATAATTTTCACATCGCTTTGACCCCCCCACCCCCACGCGCCCCTATGCATTGCATAGTGCATACCCACTTTTTGTGCCACTGACAACAAAACACATATACAAGAGAGCAGTTTTTAAATAGCTGTCCTATGTAGTGACTAAAAGGCTAGGTTGAATAAAAGAATACGGAAGTGGAGATAACTGATCTGTTTTTTCTTAGGAAGGACATTGTTTTACTTTGCAAGGCTGGATCATGCTCATTACACAGCAGGCTCTGCTGCTTGCTGCACATTATATACGCACAGAATGACCTAATCACATTATACAAATTGTGAAATTGGATTTAACAATAATTTACACGTGATTTTAGCCTAGAAACTAAATTATTAGATTATGACTTTAAATAGTCATCACAATGAATCAGACTGATTGGGACACTGTTTGAATGAGATGAGAGTTTTTATCCCTTTTATCACTCTGTATTTATATTACAGTGTGGAAAAGGACTGTGGAATCATGA
>VUQJ01012213.1:18769-30275 GCA_015108635.1 Andinoacara biseriatus
AGAAAGCTCAGCACCTACTTAGTGGGTTGGCACATAATATAGTACTGATAAAACAGTTAACAGATTAAGATGTTAATCTGTCAGAGCTCATCTCTCAGAAGAACTCTGCATCGCTTACTGCTGTTAAACTGTTTTTTGATACCCATTTATCCAATCAGGTAATCAATAAGTTGTTATATCACCCATCTTTCTGTGCTAGTAGAAAATAGGATGCACACTATGTCTTCACAATAAAATTGGGCGAGTTGTTATGCTTCTGTGCACAGACAAGAGTTTAATTTTGGCTGATTTTGATCATCTCATTCTTTTGAAAACAGAATGAAAACCAGCAAAACAAAAAAATATTCATTCTTCATTCAAGTGAGATTTCATCTATACCGTGTCATTAAAACATATTTGCCGCCTTCTTGATTTTTTAAATGTTTCAGATCACCACATTTTAATATTAGGTAAAGATAAAGTATAACCAAAATGCAGTTTTTAGATGATTATTTCGTTTACTAAGGGAAAAAACTGTCCAAACCTACCTGAACCTATGTGAAAAATTAACTGCCCCCCCTCCAGCCATACCGGAGGCTTCCAAGCATGAACTGCCTGCCTAAGGTCATGTCAAAGCATTCAATAGGATTTAAGTTCACACTTTGACTAGTCCACTCCAAAAACTTTCACTTTTGTTTTCTGAGCCATTCAGAGGTGGACTTGCTGGTTTGTTTCAGATCATTTTCCTGCTGCATACTTGAAGTGCACCTGAGACCATAAGAATGCATGGTTCAAGTCATCCAGATCCTGAAGCAGCAAAGCAGCCCCAGACCATCACACTACCACCACCATCACTTTTGGTATGATGTTATTTTTATGAAATGCTATGTTAGTTTTATGTCAGATGTAGCAGGATGCAAACCTTTCAAAGAATTCAACTTTTGTCCGTTCACTCCAAAGAATATTTTCCCTAAAGTCTTGGAGATCATTGAGATGTTTTTTGGCAAACGTGAAACAAGCCTTTGTGTTCTATTTGGTCAGAGAGTTTTCTCCTTGGAACTCTCCCATTGATGCCATTTTTGCTCAGTCTCTTTCTTATGATTAAATCATGAACACTGAACTTAACTGAGGCAAGTGAAGCCTGCAGTTGTTGGATATTGTTCTGGGTTCTTTTGTGACCTTCTGAATGAGTCGTCAATGCACTCTGGGAAGGCTTACCACTGTTCCAAGTTTTCTCCATTTGTGAATAATGGCTCTCACCGTGGTCCACTTAAGTCCTAAAGCCTCAGAAATGGCTTTGTAACCCTTTCCAGACTGATAGATGTCAGTTTTTCTCACCTGTTAGTGTACATTGTGGCATGATGTCTTGCTTTTAAAGATCTTTCAGTTTGCTTATCTTTGTCAGACAGGTTATGTTTAAGAATTCCTTGATTCACAGCAATTACTTTTTCACATAGGGTCAGGTTGGTTTGGATAGCATTTTCCTCCAAATAAATGAAATCATCATTTAAAAACTGTATTTTGTATTTACTTGGGTTATAGTTGTCTAGTTTTAAAATTTGTTATTACATCTGAAACATGTAAAAGCAAGAAATGTGCAACAACAAAAAACAAAACAAAACATTAAATCAGAAAGGGGCAAATACTTTTTCATGGCACTATAGGTCTGATTGGGCCTGGTTTACTGCTGTGTAGTGTGCAGAAGAGGAAAAGATGTGTAATTTTAGAATTTTACAGAGTCCTGCAGTACCCATAGAGGGACATTTTGTGGCCTTCCTTTCCGCTAGAAGCAATTTGGCCATTCTCCTCTGACCTCTGGCATCAACAAATCATTTTCACCCAGGGAACAGCTGCTCGCTGGATATTGTCTCTATTTCAGACCATTCTCTGTAAAACTCTAGAAGATGAGAAGATCAGCCATTTCTGAAATCAACATACTGATGCTCAGTTTGAACTTCAGCAGGTTTTCTTGATCATGCCTATTATGTCTATACTTAAATGCATTGAGCTGCTGTCATGCAATTGGTCTATTAGATATTTGCATTAACGAGTTATAGAACAGGTGTACTTAATGAAGTGAGCGTATATTTCAGTTTATTTACACCTTCTCTTAATGAAAAAACAGCCCTGCAATAAAAAAATATTGGGGCATATTGCAATTTGACAGCCATGCCACAAAACTTCAGCACCAGAGACAGCGCCATACAAGGACGTGACTATAATGGGTGACAATAAGCATTTGTTGCTCAGCCTAATAGCAGAGATATATGTAACTTTATATGTCTGTGGTTCAGAGATCCTCCTAAAGCATAGAAGAATCTGTTTCTCTTGCACAGAATCCTCCTGACCTGTGGGAGATGTAGGTGTATGAGGTTAGGCCCTCTCATGATTAAAATATAGTTTTTTAATTATTATTAAATTCTGGGGGGGGGGTTTCCACCTCTGAATATAACAACCTTATCAGCACAATACCAACAAAAAGAACTGTCTGAACTCAAGAATAACAAGGCTGTTATCAAAGCTGCTGATAAGGGGCGTGCTATTGTCATTATGGACAACTTGAAAATACTTTGTTTTATTGAGTTGGTCGATATACATACACACACACACACACACAGTATCAGTAAAAGGTTTGCACCCACTTACCCATTTGTGTGAATAGATACGTCTTTTACTATTGTAAAGCAATAGTTTGATTCAGCTATAATTGATCATATGACTGAAATATCAATAAAGCATTATTAATATTAATCATTATTTTTTAAAACATCATGTGAAAAACAACTCTTTTTTGTGTGTCTATGCATAATTTCCTGGAGAAATATGTCAAGCAGTATAGTTCCGACAGCTCCTCAGTGAATATTTTTCAAATCATCAGTAAAACTGACAAGACAGAGTGCTGAGAATAGAGCTTAAAGGACACTTTCATACCACCATCTAACCCATAAGCTGTGTAGTGAATCAAATTTCCTAAAAAATAAAAATACAAGAAGAAGAGGAAACATTTTTTTATGCACTTACTGGATGTTCACATAAGAAATCTCAAATGAAACAAATGACAGGCTTTTCCACACATTATTCTGACTGTATCATTCCTACTTCAATTTTTTTGAAGCCCTTTTCCAGAAGGTGAATTGCCTACCTATTTCAGTATAAAGGGGCTGGAGCCTAATCCAGCTGCAATAGGGCGACAAGTGCAGTACATCCTGGACACACTGTAATTCAATCAAAGTCTTTGGTAACTGTTACTCATAACTGATAAAACCTTTGACAGTTTGTCAAACAATGGAATTGGCTTTTCGGGTGGCATAGTAGTGTAAAAGAAAGACTGATTGGTATACATATTTGTCTTCATATTTGCACATTTGTTTGATGTAAAGCACTTCGAACTACCTTACTGCTGAAATGTGCTATACAAATAAATTTTTACTTTACTTTACTTTACTTTTTGATGGTTTCCTCCTGTACAATCAATTCTTCTCACTCTTTGACAAAAGTTTATCTGCAAAGAACAAGTTCATGCCATGAGAATTTTAGCCATTTTAAAAAAGAGCATTCCATGATTAGTCTATTTCATCCAAAGATCCCCCTTTAACAAATACAATTTGAATCCATTGTGGGCTCCTACTCTACTAATTGGTTTTCCTCATCCTCCTCTGCTTGATTCTTTGTGTGGCATCATGGCTTCAAAGTAGTGGACTGTGAGGTGAGCAGAAGATAAACACAGAACTCAGTTTGAGGAGTGTAACATGTACAAATATGGTTTGGGCTGACTGGGCTTTGGGGGTTGGGGGTTGCTGCTGATCCAGGGCAGCAGCTGGCTACTGGGAACAATTTATTCATTTCAAACTTCCTTCTCAAGAGATGTTTTCCACATAAAGTCGCTGATTAGTTTGTTTGAATATGAAGAGGCTGTTACAGTGGATAAAGACGCAGTCCCAATGACAACTCTCATCTCAGTGCTACCTTGGCTTAGGCTCCTGTTGGAACGTTTGTCTGTCACGCTCCTGTCAGCCTTGCCATGAGAGGTTTCTCACAGATGCGATTCACTGCTTCTCATCCCTCCCTCTCTCTGCTTTGAGTGGGCAGACGGGACTAAGAGGAAGATCATCCCTCTGGTTTTAATTAGGCTTTTTAATTACAGAGTGAAGATGCTTTTCACACAGACTTGAACTGATGTAACACATGAGCAGAGGCGATAGCAAAGGGAGGGCAAGTGTTCAAGATCTGACAAACTGTATTCCCACTAACTATTTGTTTTGATTGAAAGTGAAAATAGATTTTCAATGTCCCTCAAGGTATTTTTGAAAAAAAAAAAAAACATGATTTATTGAATTTGGTCTAGGAATATTTTGGGGTTTATTAATTGTGTTCTGTTATATTTTGATGCTGCCTGTTGTACAACCCCATTTTCAAAAGACAATTTGGCAGCTGTTTAAAATGTAAATGCAATGATTTGCAAAACTTTCAAACCCCATAAATAATTAGTGCAAAACACCACAGCAAATGTATAAAATTAGTTTTGCTTTTCAATATATGCTCATTCAGGAGACAAAAAAAGAGACACACGCACTTGCAAACACTGAAAATCCTTAGACCTGCACTTTTGGAAGTAAAGACAAATGTTTCTGATATTTCTCAGAAGGTCTTTTAAGCAGATGCAGCGATTTCCACTACAGTGCCACCCGAGGGCCTGAAGATTACAGCTGTTTTTGGTTTCCGTCTATATCTGTTGTGTAGAGAGAATTCTCTAGATCTCTCAATGTGATGCAGGTGGTACAATCCCCCAATTTTTTGAACTTACACTGAGAAATGCTTTTCTTAACTTTATCTATTTGTGCACTTGATCTCAGAGTGGTGAACATCTACCCATCTCTTCCTCTAAAGTCTTCTCTCTTTTTATGGGCTTTCAGACACAATCACTGAGTCCCTGAGCACAAAGCAGAATGCGCAGCACTGTCTAAACCTTTTGTGGGCTAATGTCACTGTGTTAATAAAATATCCATCTTTATACTTCATTAGCTCAAAATCTTTAATGTCTCTGTAGAGCTATTGAGGGTTAAACATAAGATTTAGTAAAGTGTGAGTCATGCTTGAACATACAACAACATTATACACGTAAGGGGTCTGCATCTCAGGATTTGCAGTAATTACATATATTTTATTTCATGAATTTCAAAGATTACTGATATTTCCACAAATTGCTCTATGACTAGTTTCACTTAAAAAGAGAATCAATCTTTAACGTGATGATTCACCCGTGTTCATCGTCATGCAGTGGAACTGTAATTGGTGGAAATTCTACCTGTTTTTCAAAAAAAAATCATTAATGTGGTGCAGATATACAAGAGTCTGATGTGAAAAGAGGGGAAAAAGAGAGGATTGTTAAATGTGCATGCTTTCACAGTTGAGAACACCTCGCCAAACATAAAATGTAATTATGGCTGCAGCCTCATTGATTTTTCTGTGTCTCATGGTGCAATGGTTAACAAGAACAGTGCTGGTCCACATCAACTGGTGTGTTCATGTTCTCCCAGCATTGGTTTCCTCCAGGTACTCTGGCTTCCTTACACAGTCCAAAGACGTGCATCTGTGGTTAACTAGAGATTCTAAATTGGCCATGGATGTGAGGCAGATCAAGTCCTGGATGTAGGATTGGTTCCAGAGAAGCACCAGGTTGAGAGGACGTATGTATAAAATATATAATTTTTAACATCTGAAAGGAATTTCCTTGTTATTGGGTAGGTGGTGGATATCATGATAATACTATAAGATGCAGAAATAATCTCTTTCAAATCTAATTGCAGATGTAAAGTATATAAAAATAAATGTACAGTGCGTGAAAAAGTATTTGCTTCCTTCCCAATTTCTTCATTTTTTTTTACATATTTGTCATACGTCTCAGTTTCAGATCAACAAATAAATTCTAATATTAGACATAAATAACCCAAGTAAATTCAAAATGCAGTTTTTATATGATAATATTGTTTATTAAGGGGAGGGAAAGCATCCAAACCAACCTGGCCCTCTGTGAAAAAGTTAAATCATGTTGTTAAATCGTGGACTAATTGTGATTAACTATATTTTTTGGAAAGCTGAGTTCAGTTTCATTATCCACACCCAGGCCTGGTGAATTAAGTAATCAACACAGTATAATCTGTCTGACAAAAGCTAAAAACACCCAAAAAGAAACACATCATGCCACAATCTGCAGAAACTCAGTATCAGATGAGAAACAATTCCACTGATATCTATCAGTCTGGAAAGGCTCACAAAGCCAATTTTCTTTCTACCAGGAAATACTGAAGGAGAATGTCCAGCCATCAGTTCATGCCCTGGAACACAAGCACACTTGTGTTATGCAGCAGGACAATGATCCAAAATCCACCAGCAAGTCTGCCTCTATATGATTCAACAAAAAAAAATCTGTGAAGGATTTGGAGCGGCCTAATCAAAGCCTGGACTTAAATCCAACTGAGATGCTTTGCATGGACCTTAAACAGGCCGTTCATGCTTTAAAACTCTCAAATGTGTTAATTAATTCTGCAAAGAAAAGTGGGCCAAAATTCCTTCACCATGATGTGAAAGGTAAATTGCCATTTAATGCAAACACTTGAATGCAGTTCTTCCTGCCAAGGGTGGCACAATCAGTTATTAGGTTTAGTGGCCAATTACTTTTTCGCACAGGGCCAGGTGGATTTGGATAGCTTTTTTCTCTTAATAAATAAAACAATCATTTAAAAACTGCTTATACTTGGGTTATCTTTGTCTAATATTAAAATTTGTTTGATCTGAAATATTTAAATGTGGCAAGTAAACTCAAGAAATCAAGAAGATTCATGAGACTATAGATGCATTTATTGTAGAAGTCTTTGACACTTCTTACAACAGGCATGATCATCCACTTCTACAGTTCAGCTTTCCACAAAGTTCTCTCCTTGCAGGTCTACTCTGCCACAAACTTAGAGTTATATCTTAATATTTCTAAAATGAGATGATAAGAAATCAAGAACCAGCCCAAAAGTCTGGCTGGTCCGCAAAGCATTGGGGTAAGATGTTTCAGCAAAGAGCCCTCATGCATAAGCTTGTCAGACCTCCCAAAAAATAATTAGACTTCACCAAACATAGGAAGGAAAAAAAAAACTCCCAATGTTGTGTCAAATGAAATAGAGAACAAAAAATTGGAAACGATGGTAGAAAATAGTTTTAAGAAAACTCATCCCAAGGAGTGAAAAAGAAACGATTTTGAACTGTAGATACTGAAAATGATTGTGAGTTCCAGGGAAAGGAGGCTGTAAAAGCTCCGATGGATGTGGAAAGCAATTGTTAAAGCTGAGAGAGGAAAGTTTTGGAGAAAAGAACAGAGGAGACTTGGTGAGATAGAAAAGTGGAGTGGAGAAAATGGAAAACTGTTCAGTGAAGCCAAAAGCAAAAAAGGTAAGCAACTGAGCAGTGGGTGGAAGTTATAGCAAGAGCAAAAGTAAACTGGCCTAAAATGGCAATATTAAATTGTATATATAAATACAACCACTGAGGTACTGCATTGCTTGTGCAAGAAAATCATTAAAGACCTGCTTAAAAATCTTGTTTTTTGACACTGTTGTCGATAAATGTCAAATTTAAGCCGAGCGTTTAATGCCTTAAAATACATCTGGAATTCAGAGGTTTGTCATAAAGGCTTTTTTGAGGTTTGTTTTAACTGTGCAACCAAACAAACTCACTTCACTCTGATGAGCACAAAAGCAACAACGGGGTCCTGTAACACTGGTTGTCTTGCTGAGGAGTTGGAGGTGTCCAACCTGCCACCTGTAGCTCACTGTGGCTGCTCCTCCTTGATTCATAACACTTTCATTTCTTGTGATACCCTCACGTGGTGAGTATCAACTTGAAGAGGGATACAGTGTGGGGGTGCTGCATTCTGCCATAAACAATGAAAAATACCGGAAATAGAAAAAAAAAATTGCTGATGCAATAAATGGCTGGCCAGATCAGTGGGTAGTTCTTAAACTGATCTTCATCATTAATTCTTTGGACTATATTTAAAAAAAACTACACTTAGGTTTTTCTTTCCTTCTTCCGACCTTTGTTCATATTGCTGAAATTCATTTCTAGTTTTGAGTTTTCATGTGAGGCTGAGAGAGAAAGATTTTTCGATGTGAAGAACATCAGGACCCGTGGACAAGTTGGGAGTGTTTGGGAGACATGAAAGAAGGCACTGAAGACCAGAGTATCAGAGGAGGTGAAACGGTAATGGGCAGGAAGGGAGGATGCAGAGGAGGATGCAATTATTATTTATTGATGTGATGTACCCTTGGTGCGATAGACATGAGAGTAACCATGGAAACTAAAAAGGGTATGAGTCACAGGAAGCAACATTCAGATGGGGAGAGGGGGTTGAAGGAGGTTTAAACTCTTATCAAAGGCTATATATAAAAATTCATAGAAAAATATTTTGTCATTTGAATTACTAGTAAAAAAATTTATTCTCCAGATATTCAGGTCCTTTGAATCTAGTATCAAAGATATTAGATTTATTTGGCACATAAAGCTGTTTTCTTGAAAAGTTGATTTGAGTAAATTCAATCAGACTGATACAGCACAGCTGCTACTCTCTTTCTCTTTCAGCCCAGCTGAGTTGATGAATTCTAGTTCAACTACTGAGAAGATTTTCTTAATTGTGGATTTCAGACTTCAATTTGAATTTGAAACAAAACTAATGTAAGTAACAATTCAGGCCCAATTTAATGTTTGGGCTCCTGGAAACCTCAGGACTTTTGCTACAGAAACATTTCCTTTAAATAAAATGCATATTTTATATGTTCTCTGATATCTACATGTGGCTCCAAACATGAGAAGCCAGGTAAAAGAGTCATTAGGGATATAACTCAATCTCACAAATTCCCCAAAAGTGTTTATAATCGAAATAGGGTAAAACAGAGTGGTGGAAGAACCAACTCCCAAATTACAAAACAGAGGTGACTCTGGAGAGTTTTCTTTAAGGCAAAGTGCATGCCCAGAATGTGTTTTCTGTTTTCACACGCTTCAGTATTAAGGAATTATTAAAAATTGTTAAAATTATAGTGTTAGAAAAATCCAGGTTTGTTTTTGATGCACTGAAATTCCTCTGTAACCACACACTGTGTAACTGTAGGGACACCTACACCTGCATGTTACACCTACAGTAGCCGCTCAGAACTCTGCAGTTACTGAGTAAGCAGAGCACTGGAGACGTTTATGCACCACGCACCTCAGCACTCGGTGACCCAAAATTAGTTTTATGTGGTCTGCTATTTGGTGGCTGAGTTGCTGTGGTTTCTAAATGCTTTACTGTATAATAATAATACCACCTTCACCTGATTGTGAAATATCTAGGAGGACAGAAATTTCACAAACTAACTCTGTGCGCCTGTAGCTATGAGGATTAGCTGTAGTATGAAACTGCACGCTAATTGGCTAACGACTTGTCAATCAAAAGTTGTTAGCCAATGAGCGTGTGCTTTTGCAGTCTCCGCCTCCTCATCACATTGTTATGTTTTGTTTTTTTGCAACCAAAATGGCGATGGCAGAAATAATAATTCAAGGGTTCAAAACAGAACCTCAGAAACCAACATGTGATGTCACAGTAGCTATGTTGATCTCTTATACTGTCTACGATTTCTGCTCTTGGCCGTATGATGTAATTCAGAGCAGATATCTTTACTGTGGTCTTATAAGGCCCACAGCTCTAACTGTGAGCCCAGAGGTCCCATCCATGTTTACAGCTTTTATTTATAAGGGGCAGCAAATCAGAAAAAAGCTTCCTTAAAAAGCTAAGCTGACAGTGTATATACTGAGGGGCTGCTCAAAAGACCATTATAGCATAGTTTTTTTATTATTATTATTATTTGAATAATACAAACTTTTTCTAGTCACGTCCAAGCATAAAGTCAGGGAGTTGGGAATGAGTGTAATAGGTCCCTTTTAAAGAAAAGTAATGTACTGTGCAAAAGTCTTCAACTTTCATTGCTTTATATTTTATTAGGAAAATGTGAAATAAGTGCAACAATTCACTGAAACATCTGAAAACATATATGGAAAAACAGCATATAGGGCAAATACAAAGTCTGTACAATTCTGCTGAACTTGAAAGTCAATATTTGGTATGACCGCCTGTATTCTTCAACGCAGCCTGAGGCAGCTTCCTGAAGACTTTTTTTAAGTAGTCTTGAAAAATTGCTCTCCAGGCTTTTTGAAGGACATTCAAAGCTCTTTGAATGTCGGCTGCCTTTTGTTCCACTTGCTGTCTGATGATCCCACATTGCTTCAATAATGTTGAGGTCCAGACTCTGGGGAGGCCAATCCATGACTGATAGTGTTCCATTGTGTGTTCTTCTATCGTGGTATGCTTTTACTGCATTGACAGTGTATCTGGAATGTAAAATGGAGCCATTAACAATCAAATTCTTTCCAGATGGCATCAGTGGATTGAAATCTGATGATACGTTTCTGTGCTCAGTATCCCATCACTTTTGTCAAGATCCCCAACCCCATTGGCTTAAATATAGCCCCCAAACCATGATAAAGCCTTCACAATGTTTTACAGATGGCTGTAGACACTCTCACTTTTGTAACTCTCTCCTGACCTCCTCCGTACATACTAATGACAATTTGAACCAAAAGTTTCAAAATTTGGATTCAATATCCCATAAGCCCTGTTGTCACTGATTTTTAATCCAGTTCTCGTGTAATTTGGCATACTTTTTCTTCCCGTTCCCCTTCCTTAAGAATGGCTTCTTGATAGCCACCCGTCCACTGAGAACATTTCTGATGATACTTGACTGAACAGGAGATGGATTAACTTCCTCTCTCATGTCCTGTCTCAGGTCTTTGCTGGATTGTTTCCTATCTCTTAAGGAAATGACTTAGACACTGTTCAGATAATGAGTACGTAGTTTTTTAGGCCTGTCACTTCTTCTTTTGTCCTCTGCTTGTCCAGTTTCCTCAGATTGTTTAAGTACACACTGCACAGCATGTTGAGATAGGCCAAGTTTCCAGATCAGAGTTCTTTGGGAATCACCTTATTGGTGTAAAAATACTATATTAGACCCGGCATTATCTTTTGCATTTTTCAAAGCTTCAATTAGAAATGGGAAGAAATGATGGGCTTATGCAGCAGGCTGCTAGTAACGCATTGCCTAAGTGCTGCTAAGTTATCTGTTATGTGTTGCAACACTGGTTCATCCTTTGAGTTAGGTGCAAGTAGGTGGAGTTTTCAAATTTGTGAAAAAAGTAGCCAATGTCCAAATAAAATTTTTGAAAGACACACAGAAAGCCCGCAGAATTGTTTCTCAAAACCACTTTTAAAAAATGGCATGCAAGTCTGGGCTCTTGAAACCAAAATTTAAAGATATCAGGGTGTGACTAAAAACTTTTGGACAGTACTATAGAAGCTATATAAAATCTCAGTTTTTAAAACAGGGTACATTGTATTCTGTATGTGTGAGTGTGTGTGTGTGTGTGTGTGTGTGGGGGGGGGGGGGGAGTGTCC
>VUQJ01012214.1:9830-23783 GCA_015108635.1 Andinoacara biseriatus
CAAAAGAAAACACTGGAGTTTTATTTTTACAGTTATATTTTTTTTTAACCTAAAAGTTAAAAAAAATGATGTGTTATTTGTTCACAGCACTACACAAAGTGAACAGAGTCCAGTATGAAGCTACATTTTTAACTCAGCAATGCAAAAAGACGGGCCTGCATCATCTGTGAAGGACAAATATTGCCAATTCCGATCTACAAGAAGTAACAATATACTTCTCAGAAGTTCATAAAATCGATCCAAAGGACTTGTGTGAATGTTTCAATTAAGGCAACAGTCAGTTTACAAAGTAGCTTCACTGTTTTTCACAATTCCACCAACACTTTCTCTTGTGCTGAAGCTTATTTGTCAATCATAACCAACAATGAAGAGAAATAAAACACAATCATTTAGACTGTAGTCAGAGAGGCTTGGAAACTGGCTTGCAATCTCCGCTTGCTAGGGGGGAAAACATGTATTCCCCAACAAGTTGACAGTGATTGCTAGCACCTGCTGGGTGAAATCAATCACAAAGAGAGCGCTGCACCAGAAACATCTTTACAATCGCTTTGGTCGGCAGGTTGTCTTAGTCGTCTGCGTGGGACTTGTGTGCACACATTCGCTAACAGAGTTCTGAGTGGCAGTAAAACTTTCTGAAAACTGAAAACGGTTGCTTTCAAAGGTGCAGCTTTTAGTCTGAAAGTGAACGCTCCATTTCTATTTAGCGTCACACTTTTCACAGTTTCTTAACTGCTCTGTGAGAAGTTGGCAAGTGTTTGCAGACAAGTCAGTGAACAAAGCAATTGCAAAGAGGTTTAACGTACAGCACCGTAAATCTATTTGCAACCAATCAGCACCCTGGTTGAGGAATACATATTTTTCTCTAGCAACCAATGGTTGCCAGTAAATCACTGACAGCTGGATTTAGCAATCAGTTTCACAGCAACTGCTGGAAACTTCCAGCAACCTCACAACCAGTCCGGGAATACTAATTTTAACCCTTTGGACATTGGCTGCCAATCTCTTTCTAGGCCTGTGTGACTGGGGCCTTAGCATGAGCATCATATTTTCTACTCTCAGGAAAATACCAAAAGTAACAAAGAGAGTAAGTTTTAATCTACAGTCAGTATTTCTGTAGATATCCCTCATGAATGCCCAAGACAGCGTTTTATTTAGCTTGTGACTGAAAGTCTAAATTAATGATGATGTCACACAATAAGCAGGTAATGAGTACAATATTTGCCAAGCAAAGATGTCCTACTGTAACCTTTCTATTTTGTGTATGTATGGATTTAAAAAAAATGCAATTTCCACTTGAGAATGAGAAACAATTTTTTTTTGGGGTTGTTTTCAGAAGCTTTGCACATTTAAAGGCAGCACCAACAGGAGCCAATTTCTCTCTGCAGAAGCAAAGTTGAGAGAATCAAATGAAAGTTAGGTTAAAGAGAGGAAAGTGAGTTAAAGGAAAGGAAAGGGAGTTAAAATAGATTGTTTAGGATGTGGATGAACTGACTGGCTGCATTAAAGGCCTAGCATTAGAGTCCAAGAATGACTATATTAGCTTCACTTTAGTTAAATCCTAAATGTAGAGTACTACATTTTCTCATGTTAGCTGCACTGTAATCATGCAAAAAATAGTGCCAGTATAACATTTCACTTTTTCATTCAGCAGATTCAGAAATGAAGAGAGTTGTTTCACATGGAAACAAAATTAGTCGTGCATAAATTAACAAGTACACTCCTACAACTCTGCACAGAACGATAGTTTTTTTTCCCCCTTTCAAGGTATATTTTAATAACCATGGTTCTTTGATAAACGTCCAACTGAGCTGGGAAAATAAAAATAAACACGTAATGAAGATTGAATTAAGCGAAAACACATGCTTGTTCCCAGCGGGAAGGGGGTGTGGGGCGCATTCGCAATCTCGCACCTGCAAGTTAAAGAACACCTACAGACTTTGGCCAGCGACTAGCCTAAATGTAGAAGTGGAAAAAAGGTGTGTGAGGATGTGAGAAAGTGTTGTTAGTGTTCCTAGCATGCATTCAAACTGCCGCAGCTCCAACAGACTGGAACAAATCAGTGCCTAACGTTAATAATTCAAAGCAGAATTTAATTAACGTTAATTATTTAAGGTGGTAAGAAATGTGTACCTTCTTCAATATTTAAGTGGACACCAGCCACATACTGTAGATCCTATAATTAAGTCATCTGTTAGTGCCTTGCTATTTCTCTAAAAAGCTAAATATAGATGAAGTGGCCATAGAATGCTCTGTTCTCCCATGAAGCGGCACACTCTTCTTATTTTGACCTGACAAACAGTGTGCGCTAAAAAATGCATTGCTGAGGCAACTGCTAGGGTGGCCAACAGCGCTTTCGGTGCAATTCCCCGTGTATCCAACATGCAATAATTGTTGTAGAATAAACTGTCTGAACAAACTAGTTAAAGGACTCTCCTGTGTAACTTCAAACAGCTGAGCAATATTTTGATTCTGCTCCAGGGAACGCAGCCAAGATGCAGCAGTAGTTCAGCAAAGAGCAGTAAAAAAGTCGAAATGCCACATCTGTGTGAATACATATACACAGTATACACACACACACACACACACACATGGGGTGAAACGCCAATGTACACTTGAAAGTGAATGTGTTGCTGTAATGCATTACCACAGTCCTGTGCTGTTGGCCACAGAGCTCCTGCATACTCACTAAAAGGAATTCTGCCAACATCCTCTCAATGTCAAACTCTTTACAGCTACAACATGGCGTGAATATTTCAGGATTGGCCATGAATATTTTTTTCCAGGGTAAAACATGCGCCAGTTTTGACATAGTTCAAAAGTTCTGTCATCTCGCCATTCACGTGCTAATAGGAACTCTGTTGATGGAGCGTATGGGTTTACATTAGATTTAGCGGTCATTTCACCTGAGCCAGGGTTATAATCTGCTTTGGGTGAATTAAGGTGTGGACAAAGAAGTACAAACTGAGCTTACCTGTGTATGCTTGGTAGGTTTGTTAAAGAGTTTCTCCCAATCTCTGTGATACAAAGCTATTCAAGTACAGCTAACTAGTGGGAGATGGTTCAGTGTTGCTTAATCTGAAATTCTTTTACCTGAATAAGAGCAGAAATCAAGATCAAGAGTTCTCAAATTGAGGTCTCTAGGCACAGCGACTTGACATGGAAAGATGAAGCAGCCACACTTGATTTCATAATATATAAAGCAGCAGAGAACAAGACCAGAAAAGCAGTTTTACAAGAAATATAGCCGTTGTCAAGAAATCCCACCTTAAAAACTACTGTAAACAACTTCACCATCTGAAAAGACAGTTTATACACACTAACAAAAAGTTACAGGCCTAAATTGGCACTCTGGTCTCAAAAAGCTGAGAGTTTCATTTCCTGGTTAAATAAAGATAGAAACAAATACATACATGAATGAATAAATAAATGAAACAAATCTAAATTAAGAAAAACTAATCCAGGACCCAGCAGGAGAAAGCAACTGGAGATAAGAAGACATTTAAGGGGACAAACCAACAGAGACTGAGTGACGACACACAAACTGGATTTACACAGAGCACAAACCAGGATAACAAGAAGGGCGCCGAAAGGTCCAACCTCCACCAAGATTTTGATTACACAAACATTATGTAGGAGTAGATCATGGATAATAGGCATTGATTTGTAAATAACTGGACATGGATAACTTGTGGTTATTATATAATGTTAGACTACAGTACATTTCTATCTATCTAGGTGGCTCATTCTCTTTCTCTTGACAATACTTTCTTAAAAGATATGATGCATTTTTGGCTCAAGTTGATAACTATATAGCATTATTATCACTTTGACCTTTAGATCAATCTGAAGGAGAGGTCGGAGGTTAAATTTGACATAAGGCCTTTTGTCAGTTTTTGACCAATAAATCATTAAGTTGACCTTGAAGGCCTCGGTGGATGTAAGCATGTACGTATTTTAATGGATTGTTAACATGACCCCACTCTACACCCCTACAATGTTTTGTTAGAAGTAATTAACATTTTTTTAAGCGATTGTGTTTACAGACAGAGTGACACGCAACAGCTCCCAAAAACCAAATCTCAGGTGATGGGACAGATGTGATCTCAATGTGAAAGTAACAAGATTGGGAAAAGAGCAAAGGCAACTGACTGTTGGCCTAATCTGACACTCGAATTGGCTTAGCCTCGTGGTTAACTCGCTACGAGCTATGACTTGTTCTCTGATGCATTATAGCCTATTTTTTGTCAATACATTTCTGTATCTTTACAACAGCAATTAAATGCCACTCTATATTATGGGTTTATAGCATGCCCGTACAGCCAATTCAAAATGCATTATGTATTGATTTTTGTTACCCAGCTATTGTGTATCATGGAGCAATCGTCTTTATTTAACTGAGATGAAGGGGTAAATTGTTGCCAGAGCAATAAAGTAAGCCTGACAAAAAAGATGCTAATACATTGCACTGTATCACTTTAGACATCGACAGATTTTTCTAAGTGCTTTATTGTGCTTCTTGCCTTAGATGAGAACTATAGTTTCTCTTCAAACTTTTGCTCCTGTTTTAAAAGACTGCTACTGTTGCTTACTTTCAGCTGAGTTCTGAATGTTCCAGCACCTCTGAATACACAAGGCATGCCTTCCCAATAGCACCACTGGATAGCTTACTGCAGCCATTACAATTTTTTGAATCCTCGGGTCCATCACTGCGGGGTATTTATAGACACACCAAACTGCAGGTGTTAGAGTGCAAGACGTGTCTGACAAATGTCTTGCCTCCTAGTATAACTGCAGTTTCCACACTATGGAAAACAGTTTGGGGACCACAGCACGACCAAAATGACTGCGAATAACTTGCGATCTGCTTGGGGACCAGGTCTGAGTCCACTTGCAGTCAGTAGCTGTATTCAAAACAATTTTGGTGCATTAGGACAGCAATTAAAACAGCAATAATACGGTGACTAATCTCAAATCTGCTGCCGTTACCAGAGCCAAGAGCCGACTTGCCACAGGTGGACTGAATCCACACATCACGAGCCTCAGACTGGGCCAGATCTAAATGGGGCAAATTTCTAATTTATAAATGTAAAACAAACAGGCACAGCTAGTTAATTTTAATAATGACCAGCCTTTTACCAAGATCAGTGCGACGTTGCTGCTCAACAATGGGGGAGTGAGTAATGCACTAACATATTACAGCGTAAGTGCAAATTTTACACATTTCTCTCTGAAAACAGTGAGAGGAGGTTGAAGAAAGATGAGCATGTTGATGATGTAAGGATGAACTCTTCTGTTAGAAATGGAACTATGTGCGTCCCTGAGGAGTGAGACTCAGGTGGAGTTCAGAATGTATCCAGAGAACTGCTTTATTACAAATTCCATATCAACCTGAAATCTGTGTAACAGCTGACATGTACAGTCCAATGTCTAGAAGTAGACAAAGCATTATTTACTGTCAGATCTGTGTAAATGAACATACCGTTACTGTGCCATGTGTAAACGCTCTCATTTTTTTATGCACCTGGTATCATGGTCCTGGGGCTCTGACCCAGTGTTTTTG
Source organism: Andinoacara biseriatus (assembly GCA_015108635.1). Taxonomy (NCBI): domain Eukaryota; kingdom Metazoa; phylum Chordata; class Actinopteri; order Cichliformes; family Cichlidae; genus Andinoacara; species Andinoacara biseriatus. Next base: position 15,391 of record VUQJ01012214.1, read on the forward strand.
AGTTTACTTTCCAGTTCTCTTATTTAAATATTTTCTTTTGATTCTTAGGTTCTTCTTCTTTTTCCATCAGGGCCAATGTGCGCATTGGACAACAAGGGCTCTCCATTGGTTGTGAGGTCTTCAGCTATATTCCAAGAGATGTTGAGGTCTTTGAGGTCGTTGCTAAAAGTCCGACGCCAGTTCAGTCGTGGCCGGCCTCTGCCTCGTCTGTCTCCAGGTGGAAAACATCGGAATATCTTCTTCGGGATTTGGCTGTTGTCCATGCAGATGATGTGTCCAGCAAGTTTCAGGCAGCGGATTTCAGTGATGATGCTGAGGTTGGGGAGTTTGCTTAATCGCAGCACTTCTTCGTTGGTGATGTGATCGAAGTGTCAGACCTTCAGTATTGTTTTGAGGCAGCATTCTTAGTTGGCAGCATTCTGCCTTGCTGGTGTTCCCTATGACTTCTTGTTAAGTCTGTATATCTGTGTTAGGTGTTTTCATGTTTTGGGTTTCCTGCTTTATTCTGGTAGTAATTTTGCCTTTTGCCTTACTTTTAGTTTTACTTCCTTTCTTCCATGACTTGTTCAGCTGTGTCTTATTTTCCCCAGCTGTCTCCACTTCCCCTGATTGCCCTTCTGTTTGTATATATAATGTTGTCTTCCCCTTAGTCTTTGTCTGAGTGTCTGGGTTTGTTCCGCTAGTCCAGTTTGCTTAGCAAGGCTCCTAACTGAGGGAAGTTACCTGGACATATATGATTTATATAAACTCTAAAGATTATGAGCAATATTCACTGATGAAAGTATATTTAAGGTTCTGTATGGTTCAGTTTGTAAGGTTCATTATTGTACTGTATTTTGTACTGCTAAATTAATTTTTGCTTCAGGCAAGTTGCATTTCATAGGCTATGGGACAGATTTACAAAGCAGTGCAAATTATGGTGATACCGCATAATTTTTTTTATTAAGATGCAGTCAATTCACTTTAGTATAAGAAGCATTTTGCCAAGAGCAGCTCAAATTAGTGGCTAAAAAACTAACAGACCTGAGGGGGGCCCGTGAGGGAGAGATTGATGTAGGCATTTCAAAAATAATCGAGTTTATGCTCAGGTTTCATGAAAGTAACATGTTTACAAATACAGAAGGCAAATACTCCTGTCCACAACTTTCCATCAAGAACTTGAAACTGTGCCTCTTTAGTAAATCCAGCAGCTTTTTAATGTCAAAAGGGGGCTTTGCGTTACTGCAGACTTTAGTAAATCTGCCCCTGAATGTCTGTTTTTCTTTAAAATTCCAGCCTTTGACGTGAAGGGATATTTTTTCACATGCTGTTCTTGTTCATGTGACCCTGCAACGGGGTTAGAACATGCTGGCAAAGTAAGATGCCCATTTTTTAGTCCATCTTCTGTAAATTGTGGTGTCAAAATGATGAACATCAGGCGAGCATCAGGTTGTTCGAATTCTCAGAGCACCAGTCTTCTCTTTTCCCGAACTACTTATCAATGCTCCTACCCAGCTTTCCTGGACCTCCAGGAAAATGTCATCGAGGTCAAGAAGAAGAGGATAGGAAAAAGAGATTGGCGAGACAATTGGAATACACCCTCAGTTTTCTTGCACTGGTGTGTTTCCAAGTTCTGTTATTTATCAGTTCCCTTTTTGGACATCGTGTATCACATCCTGCCGTTAAAAAGCTTCTTTGAAGAAGTGTTATGCACATGGTTGTGTGTTTGTTGTTGCGTGAAAAGCAGTAGGAATCTACTGTTGTGAAATGTTTATTAATTCTTTCTTTAAACTGATAGCATTTCGTGATGTTGCATTTTGAAATTAATTAATATTAAATATTATACCGGATGTGGGGATTTAATTCTGGTATGTTAAAACATTTGAATTGTTGCATTTGATTGCAACTGTCTGAAGAGGAAAGTGTGAGACTGGGAATGGGTCTTACATCGGGATTCTTCTCCTCGGTCCTTCTGACGCTCAGTTAAGTTCAGTTCTGCTCTGTTTCAGTAAAATAATAATAGTAAGGCGCAAACAGGACAGTGACAAAGTTTTCGCACTGAGCTTTGTGCCGTCCACTGATAACATCTCCTTCTCTCATCCCAGCTAAATAAACACCTGCTATATTACATCTATATGGGGCACAAAATAAGACATGCTGTTGGGCGTTAAATTAATGCAGTTTGAATAAAATTGCCTGCCACAAACCTTAGTAACACATGTTTGTGTGCTTCATCATCAAAGGCTAAGCTGGAGCTCTGTCTAATCACCAGGGCAAACTGTTTAGCTGAACCACCGGCATGACACACAGAACTTTTGATTGTGTATTGTAACTGTGGTTAGCCATCATCAGCTGTCAGCGCTGGGGTCGGATAATGTCACTCGTCTCTTTTTAAGGACAAAACAGTGTTTACTTCAGGGAGCAATACTTGTAGTGGCGTGAAATTGGTATGCAGTATCAAAACTATTCAGGGATTTTTCCCGGACAATTTGATGAATACTAATTTGGACAACATACTGTAGATGATACTACAGTGATGACATGCTTGAATCGTAGCCGCAGGCAATGCCACTTCTTATTTATTTTTCAATTAAAAATGACATTCAGAATGACGTCCCCGCTTGTACTCTGATGTACTTTGGCTTCGTGACAGATTCAACAAGGTATGGTACCCCTGACAATAACAACAACCTTCCCCCTGTGTCTCCTCAATTCCAAATTTGGGAAAGCTGCCAAAGTATGGCAGCCAGAACCGGAGCAGATCAGATAATTCTGGGCTCACTCTCTTAACTCCTGCTATCAAAAGTGCTTCACTATCACCTTTACACATCAACTCATGTTACCATGCAACGCTTACCCACGTTTGATATCTAGTTTAGTAATGAAAGATGCATATCAATTTAATTTGGTATTGAATCTTCTGGTAATTATGTATAATTTAATTGTGCCCACAACCCCCACTTCCCTTGCTTCCTCCATACTCTCGTTTTTTCAAGACCCAGAGGAAATCAAGTGGGCGTCGCCTGCGGAATGTGTAATTTCTCTGAATATCTATTCCCGAGATGAGCTCAACCAGATAGAAAACAGCTTCATTTTTGGAGGGATTGCAGAGAAGACATAAAGCTTCATAAACGAGGAGCACATGCTGTGAGTGAGAGTGTGTTGCAAGTTTGTTGGCTGCAGGCGTGTGTCTGACCTGCAAATGAACTTGTACTACAACTTGGCAATATCATACCATCAATGTAATACGTTGACTAATTGCAGCATATAGCTGCTTCATAAGGTAACCTGCATTCTACTTTAAATTAAATTTAAAAAGGCTGTATTATAAAAAAATTACAAAGCTTAAACTAATGTAAGGTTTCCTAGGAGCAGGCCTGCCTATAACTGAGCTTGTGCAAATGTTTTACTTTTAAATACGCATCACACATCTCGTCCCTGTCAAAACCTACTGCCTACAGTGCTGTGCAAAAGTCTTGAGTCACCTTTTGCTTTATGTTTTGCTTCCAAGCTTTTCATGTAGTTTGGTTTTGAACAATAGTTCTTCAGATTTCTAAAGATTTTTCAAAGATTCTTTGGGGATTTGCTGCTTTTTCACTTATTTTTATTGCAATCCATGTACCTGAGCATTTTTTTAAATTAATTAATTAATTTTGTTTGGCCACTTAACACCGACCTATGAATCATTCATGTAGTGTTCACTCTTTGAGTGATTTGTTACACATAACAGACAACTTAGCAAAGAACCAATTTAAAATTTTGTACAACTGGTTAACTTTGGGATTTTTGTAGATTCAACTAAAAAATGGAAAAAAAATATTTGTTTTTTCTACAGACTATAAAATAAATATAAATTGCACCTAAAAGGTGATTCCCCAAAGAGCTATTAGCTGAGAATCTGGTATGGTGTGGGGTGTTTTGCTAAAAAATTAGAGGAAACTGGACTGAAGTTAAAGACAAAAGAAAAAGTGGCACATTTAAAAATTATCTACAACACGTGAACAGTAGCTGAAAGTAAAAAACGAGAAAAAAGAACTCCAGCAAAGTGTGAGATACATCTGGGCCTTAATTAATCCTTCTACTCTTTGCTAAAGTCTCATCAGAAATGGTCTCAATTGGTGGCTGTCAAGTATCCATTCTTTAGAAAGAGAAACAAGGAGAAAAGACTGAGGTGTTTGAAATTACACAAGAACTGGACCGAAAAAAAAATGTGGGAATTGGTTTTATGATGAATCCAAATTTGAAATGTTTGCTTCAAATCATCAGGTACAATGTCTGTCATGGTCTGTGGCTGCATTTCAGCCAGTGGTGCTGGGGATGCTGTCAAAGCTGATGGAATTATGAACACAGAAAAGTCCCATCAGCTTTTGATCCACCATGCAATACCATCTGGGAAGCTTTTGCTCAATACTGTACATTAGCCAAAAGGCACACAAAAAGTTTCGTCAGCACTTTGCATATGCTATTAACATGTACAGATCTCACTCAAATTCCCGACTTGTTCCTTTTCTTTTATCAAAAGGAAATTGAAAAGTTAGCAGGCAGTTGAACATAAAGTTACAGTCGCAATAAACCCACTGAGTATTTGCTCTCAGGGTGAATGTAGACTGCAATCAAAAATGTCTCCGTATTTCATCTATAGTCGAGTTTTCAGATCAGCCAGTGTTTGACACAAAAAGTAAAAGGAACTTTTATCATGACTTATGGGGAAACAGAAAGCACCGCACAGGTGGGATGAAAAATTAAAACACAATCAGAAAAATGCAAAAGGCTGAAGCAAGGATGAGAAAAGAAGGGAAGGGACCCAACAAAGACTGAAGGCTGCAGAGAAAGACAGCACTCAGACTTTCTGCACAATATAAGTAGAGTCAAACACAGTTTAGACAATATTAAAGACAATAATAAAGACAATATTAAAGATAAACAGGGGGCAGGTAGTACTTGGTTAGATGTGAGGAAACTAGCTTTCAAACTGAAACTGGAAATTGAACAACTCACACAGAAAAATGGCAAAGGGACAGTGACAGCCTGCATACATGGAGAAACACCAACTATCAGAGCATTCAGTCTCAAATACATTCGAACCTTTGCTGAATAAGCATCTTTATGTACTGCTGCTTTATCAGGAATTTTTCACAGACAATATGCTCTCCCATTATTTCCACATCTAGCAATTACGAAGGTCCCTGTTTCTCAGCTTTCATGCCTTTCAGAATCCGGTTTATGTACAAACAGTATTTCTATTTTAAGTGGCCATGGCCTGCAGAACATTTGTGAAACATATTGTGAGTGGGAGTGCTGGTCTGAGATCAGCGCCCAGTTCCTCCACAACACATGACAAAATTCCACATAACTATCAATCATTTTGTGGGATTGAAACTTTAGTGACTTATATGTTTTGGGGGGAATCGTGCAGATTTTTTAAAATGACATCAGAAAAGCAGCCACGGCAAAAACAAACAAGCAAAATCCGGGATTTACATTTACCAAAATGCCTCAGAGCTCTCTCTGCTTTGTTAGCTTTTATACATCAGCTCAAACTGATAACAATGTCTGCATCATGACTGCAAGAAAGAATGATGCAAATAAGGAACAACATTTGCATACCCTTTCAATCTAATTTTCAAGCACACAATATCAGTCTGGATCTCTGACAGAGACCCAAATGTTGTCAGTATGTGGTGTATTCATAAAGTTCTCAGTATTCAGGCTTTGCTCCTTCTCTGCCCAGACTTTTTGAAACACATTTTCACTGGCCCCTCAGTGGCTGTTTCACAACTGATGAACTTCATAGTGTTGTGCCTCTGTTTGGACAAGGTAAGCCTTCTTCAAGAAGGATTGTTGTGCGGTAGGAGGATGATAAAAATGCAGATAGTTTCAGAGAGATTAAGTAATAACAGGAAAGAAATGTAGAGGATTTTTTTTCCTCAGAGTAACAAATTTAGGCATTTAAAGGTGACCGTATTGTAATTCCTGTCTTGTGATAGACTGGAAAACTGTCCAGGGTGATCCCCGTCCTTCCCCGGCCAACCTTGAAATGGATCGGTTGAAGAGGATGGATGGATGGATGATCATAAATTTTAAACTAGTAACTATCCCAATGGGGAGCATTGCCTTAGCAGTAACCGCCAGGTAACCACAGGTAACGGACCTGCTGCACTGACAAAAAGAAAGGAGGCTGAGCTGGAGGTGGCAGAGTTGAAGATCTTAAGATTTTTGCTGGGAGTGACCAGGATTAGAAAAGGATAGTGGATCTATTTGACTGTTTAGATTCATGGATGTAGTGAAGGGGGACATGTAAAGAGTTGATTTGACAGAAGAAGATGCCAGAGATGAGGTGAGATGGAGACAGATGATCTGCTGCAGCGACCCCTAAATGGAGCACCGGAAATGGCCTCTCAGTTTATCAGCTGTGTAGGATAAGCTGTTTTGGCTCTCTTCACTTCTTTAAGCCAGCTTTCTTCTGACTGGCACACAAAAGATTTCAATATCAGATGTTTTTTAATGTATTTGATTCCTTTGTAATCAGGATCAGCAAAAAAGACAGTAGAAATTTGAGGCTTTTATCTTTAATAGTTTTGAGATATATGTCAAATTTGAAGTGGATCAAGGGACCAGTTTACATTTGAAAAAGTAAAAAGGCAAATCAAAGATGACCGAGCAGAAAATGTTCCAAAAATGTGATTATTTGAGATTGAATTACCCAGTAGTTGACATGTAAAATAAGGAAAAGCATCCACTCTACTTTAACTATCAAATCTGGCCTCAAAATGTATATCAACAAATATTCTAGTTGCTCATTTTTGTTCATATTGCAACCAATGCCATATTACATCTAGGAATGCAACACTTCCAGTACTTCTATCAATTTTTACTCACTTATATGCATAAAACTCATGATCATAAAGTACCCAGAAATATTTTTCATCACTTTGGCTACATTTTGGTGTGCTCTTTACTTGAGCAGTTAACCATAATTGTCACTCAGAGCACAGATAAATGAATCCAGCAGTTCAAAATTACTCAAATGACAAAATGACTCAACGTAAAAAAGAGGGAGCAGGAATGAGAATGTCTTCCCTTGCCCAGCAATGACGATACAGTAATTTGTCATGCTTGCATCAGATATGCAACTGCCTATCTTTCCTTAAGCACAGCCCGAAGCCAATTTTCATCACTACTTTTGTGTTCTGGCAGCCATTGTTTTCTGCTCTGTTCTTACCACATTGCTGACATTTTTGAATATGTGAGTCAAGGAGCCTGTAGTCAACTCTCACAGTCAGAAGTCATGAAAATAATGTCAAGCCTGAATCAGATATAATGTACAAGTCAATCCCGGCTCAGCTGGCAAGGATGAATCCCAGAGTGGCTTTGAACCATCGGATCACTGAGGAAAGTGTGTTAAACCTCAAAAAATTTACAGCAACATTCACATTCGGAGCTCAGAGTTGTTAAGAGGGCAAGAACAGTGGCTGCGGGTACATGAGCCAATTATTACCTTTTTCTCACTCCAACTAGTATCAGTGTGCTTCTCAATTCTGACTGAAGTTCTGCATGAGCATCAAATAAAAGGAAAAACTTCATTCTTGATCTTGGGATAAGGGTTACATATGTGTATATAATAATCTGGAGGAGTTCTAGCTTTTTGTAAATTTTAGTTAAAACTTAAAGGACAATGTCACCAAACCTGCCCCCCCACAATTAACCTTAACAAGACAGCTCTTCACTGATATATCAGAAAAATGCAATTTGATGCAGCTTCGCCCAACCAATGAGCTTTGTTGATGGGATATCAGCTGAGCTATTAGCTGATATCCCATCAACAAAGCTCATTGGTTGGGCGAAGCTGCATCAATCTCCATAGAGTTGTTGCTTCTTCTGCAAGCCACTTTGCAAACCATCTCCAGCCCAGTGCTACCAATTTATGCTGTCCCCTACAGCTGAAGAGTACTGCTACTCTTGTACATGTTACATTTCGTGGTGATTACTGTAACTCTGTTCTCTCTGGCTTACAAACATCTTCAAAGACTTCAGCTGGTTCAAAATGCAGCTGCTCATGTCATTACCAGAATTCCTTCCACAAAACATTTTACTCCTGTCCTTCAACAGCTTCACTGGCTTCCCGTAAATTAGAGCATTAATTTAAGATTCTGCCTCTTATTTTCAAGTCTCACCATAACTCATATTATACCATCTGGATGTTTGACCACCACAGGCTTTAGAGCTTTCACCCAACAGACCCCATGTCTTTGGAACTCATTTAATTACTTGTAAGATGTCCTTGGGTGTCTTGAAAGATGCCTATAAATAAAATGCCTTATTAATAATCATTTTCATATCAGCCATCATTAATGCCTGCTCTGTACTGTATGGGGGGGGGTTTCTACCCCCCCCCCCCCTTAATTCCCCTTTAA
>VUQJ01012217.1:3875-16911 GCA_015108635.1 Andinoacara biseriatus
CTGGGTTGGCCCCCCCCCCCCCCCCCAACCTTGTTCATCCAGGATGGGTATATTAAAATTTGGTGCTAGGATATAGCTGGTCATAATGCCCACTTTCCCCTCATTAGCTCTTCAAAACCAATATCTGGCTAATTCGACCCAAATCATCCAGTAATTGTAACATGAAGATATGCTCATAACGCAGCTGTTCAGCTTTCTGCCGTTCTAGACTTCTAAATTGACTTTTCGAAGGAATTGTAGGGTACCTAAATAATTTGACTGTAAAGTCTTACAGAAGTTTTGTGTGTTTTTTGTCATATTAACAGTTTGACTAATGGGTTTGGGACCACTATAATAACACTACTGTTTTTTTGTTTGTTTGTTTGTTTTTGTATTTTTTAAGACCCCTCCATGCATATTTTAATAGTTTTATAATATCAGTTGACTAGATTGTTTTAGTTTCTGCAACAATCTCCTGCTCTGTTTGCTTCAGGCCCTGGAAAGTGACTATGTGAGCTCCAACATACACCTGTGGATTGATCTGATTTTTGGATATCGGCAACAAGGTCCAGCTGCGGTAGAAAGTGTGAACACGTTCCACCCTTACTTCTACGCCCAGAAACGCTGGCAGGACACTAAAGACCCTGTCATCAAGAGCACAATCTTGGGATACATCAGCAACTTTGGACAAGTTCCCAAACAGGTAAACAAAAGTGCGATAGGATGGGCAAATTTGAGCATATTATGTTATTTACTGGATATGCAGTCAATGTATTGTTTTTAAAAATTGCTCTTCATCTATGCTTTTCCCATAGCTCTTCACCAAGCCCCATCCACCTCGCAGTGGCTCTAAGAAAGAAGGGTCCTCACCATCCCAGCCAACTCCATTTTATTTCAAACTGGATAAGCTAAAGACCCCTGTGCAGCCATTCAGAGGTACAGCTTAACAAAAAGAATTTCAGACAATATGCAACATATCTTATAGGATTTCTGGCTTCTTTCCCTTCACACAAGCTTAATTTTCCTCTTTGATTTTAGTGGTAACAATTAGATATAGTGTGTACTTTTTACATATTTTTTTTTTTCTTCCTTTGTACAAACTGATGCTGGCTATTTCCAACTGCTTTCAGTGTTTATTATATTTTGCTGCAGGCCTTGGTTTTATACTTAGTGTAATTGCAGCAAAACTGTCAAACTATTGTCTTTAAATTACGATTAAAAACAAATCATGATACAGTCTCATAAATGACACACATTCTCAAATACTGAATAACCATAGTTATTTTACGCTGAGTAAACTAAATTGAATCAGTTATAGTCATCTACATTGATACTGTTTTGCATTCTTTTCTTTTATTTCCTACTGTTTGATGTCAGTTATTATAGGCAAGATGTGCCCAGATCTCAAGGGAATCATTGAAATGGAGTGAGAATGCCCATAGATTAATTTACACTACAGAAGGATAGAAGCTATCTGTTAGAGCTACAATATGGAGATGACTCTGCTGCTGAGCCCTACTTAATAATCGGAATATCCCTATAGGCCCACTGAGGGATAGAAGATGAATCTGCGAATGCTCAGGGAGAGATTCCTGCATATTACATTTCATATTAAATCTTAGAGTGTGTGATCTGATCAATAAGCAGATAGAGATGAATAGGACAAGGAACGCTAAGAACTAATGGAGACAGGACTTGTTTCTGGGGATTTTAGAAACAGAGCTGGCCATAGGATGTAATGATTTCTGCCTCTTCCTGCATGAATAGGTCAATTACAAGCACAATTACAGCATATCTCTCACTGCCTCACCCTCACCCCCGGTTGCAGGCTCCCTCTTAGGACCAAGCCTCAGTTGTTACCTGGGGATAGCTGTTTTAATTGCCCAGTTTTCTGTGCTTAGTTTAATGAAATTCTTTACAAGTTTACTGAGATGCCAAACTCCTTAATATGATGTTTTCGAAGAGCCATTATCTTCATTACAGGTACACATAATATAGAAGGTCACCTTTTTTACTTTTTTTAAAAGACCATAACCTGTGTGTGTGTGTGTGTGTGTGTGTCTTGTTCTAATTCTAACTGCAGAGCTGCTGAGAGGCCCAGTAGGTCAGATACTGTGTCTAGAAAAAGAGGTCTTGGTCCTGGAGAAAAACCGGCTCCTCCTGTCACCTCTGCTGGGCTGCTTCTTCAGCTGGGGATTTCCTGACAACAGCTGTGCCTTTGGAAACTATGCTACCGAGAAGGTATTTATGTAGAGATCTGTTGTATATGCGTTTTTACAATTACTCCCCAACTTTGCAGCCCCTGGTAGCTTCATCAAATCAAAGAGAAGCGAGTGCAAATTATGTCTCTTATGTAATAATTGACAGTGTCATTAATTCCTTCAGGTTTTCTTTTTAAGTATAATACACTATATTGCCAAATATATTCCCTCATCTGCCTTCACACACACATGAACTTGAGTGCCATCTCATTCTTAATCCACAGGCTTTAATATGATGTTAACCCACCCTTTGCAGCTATAACAGTTTCAATTCTTCTGGGAAAGCTTTCCACAAGGTTTATGGGCATGTTTGTGAGGTCAGACACTGATGTTGCACGAGAAGGCCTGGCTCACAGTCTCTGCACTAAGGCCCTGTTTACACGACACTGCTTCAAAATGAAAACGGATGATGCGTTTCGGCTTTCCGTTTACACGAGGATGGAGTAAAAATCATACTTTTTGGAGAGTGGAGCGTTTCTGAAACGCTCCGGCCTCCATCTCAGCGCAAACAGACAATATCCACAACCAAATTGTGGCCGGGCAATAGAAACTGCAGCATTTTAAGCGTCTTGCATTCCTGTGTAAATGGAGATTGTTTCTGAAACGTCTCAGTGTAAACACATCACTTTTCAGAAACGACAACAGCAAAACAACACAGTTTCCACTGGAAAAGTTGTGTAAATGGGGCCTAATTCAGCCCTAAGCTGTTCAATGGGGTTAAAGTCAGATGCAGGCCTGTCAAGTTCTTCCACACCAAACTCACTCATCCATGTCTTTATGGACATTGGTGCACTGGTGCACAGTGATGTTGGAACAGGAAGTGGCCATCCCCAAACTGTTGCAACAAAGTTGGCATGAAATTGTCCAAAATGTCTTGGTATGCTGAAGCATTAGGAATTCCCTTCGCTGGAACTAAGTGACTGAGCCCAACTCCTGAAAAACAACTCCACGCCATAATGCCCCCTCCCCCAAACGTAATGCTTGGCACAATACAGTCAGACAAGTGCCGTTCCCATGGCAACTACCAAACCCAGACTCGACCATAGGATTGGCAAACGGAGAAGAGCGATTCATCACTCCAGAGAACACCTCTCCACTGACAGAGTCCAGTGGCGGCGTGCTTTACGCCACTACATTCAACACTTTGCATTGTGCTTGGTGGTGTAAGGCTTGGATGAAGCAGCTCGGCCATGGAAACCCATTCCATGAAACTCTCTACCCACTCTTCTTGAGCTTATCTGAAATTTGGAGGTCTGTAGTAATGACAGAAAGTTGCTGACCTCTGCGCACTATGCGGCTCAGCATCAACGTAACATTGTTACGTTGTTTGACAACATCCACTATGCTTCAACTTGACTTCACACACATTTTCTTGATTGCTTGAATGAATGAATGATACTTTATTGATTCCACAATGGGGAAATTACAATTAACAGAACACCAATTCAAGAAGACAAAAATAAACAAACATGGGAAGGTGTATGGCTGTGCTGCCCCCGTGCTGGCGCTGCCATTAAAAAGACGGAAACAATAGTGAAAACATACAAGGATAAGTGAGGGAAAAAATCATCTAATTTATGTATACATACATAAATACACATACACAGTATAAGATTACAAAAAACCTCTGCGATAGTGCAGGAAACACGGCATATAGCATAGGAACACAAGGGTGGGGAGTGGCGGGGATGGAAGGGAGCCAGCAGAGGCGAGAGGGGGAGTCGGGCTACTGTGGGCTGCCTCAAACTCTCATCCTCAGCTAACAGTTCTGATAAGAATGTTCATCATCAGCTAGGTCAAGGGAGATCAGTCCAACACAGATCAGAAGAAGACAGGACAGCGGGGGCGTGGAGCATCTGTTAACAAAACATTCTGGAAAAAAAATTGAGATAAGTAGCAGTTCAAGGCCAGGGAGCCAAATTTCTGATCCTATGACTTGTTCTTGATACAGGCTGTACTGATTAATTTGTTGACAGCCTTTAGTCTTTCTGTCCCCCCCTCTGTGGCGAAAAAAAAAATCCAATTCATCCAAATCTTCTTGGTTCGTTCCTTTGCCGTGCAGGAACAGGTACCTGTCCAAGATCTAATAGGATAAGAGGGAATAGGGTTCTCCTTTCCCCAATCTCCTCATGGTGAAAATTTGATCAAAAACTGGCAATGAGAGGCTGGCTGACTAGATCCATAATTATACGTTCCAGTTCGAAAGTTGTGTGAAGAGAGCCTCTATAGCAACAAAGCAGCAAAGCAGGGTAAAAAAGGAAGGATTAGGGAGAGAAGAAAAGTGCGTACGACTCCGCCGAGCAGCAGAAGAAAAAAATATGGTTGATATTGTCCATAATAGCAAATTATCTTAAACTTTTTTATATTCAACTTTTACATTGCCAACTTATAATAGAATGACATTTTGTAGTATTTGAAACAGTTAATGTAAACTAAAGAGGCCGACATTGATATTAAAATACAAACAAACAAATGGGAGTAAAGGGATTTGTTTAGTTCCTGCACCCAGAGGCTTTTTAAGGCTCTTCTAAATGTAATCCTTTGTTTTACTGAATACCAGAGACATGAGAGTAGCCACTCACACATTTTTACACAAGGCTCAGTTTATATTTGTTCATTTGCACACTGTCTTTTCTGCACTCTGCTGTCTTCTTTTACACTTTCATCTTCTGTCTTGCTCATCACCATATCATCAGCATATTGCTGTGTTGTTCCTCTACCTCAGTCAGTGTAAAGTATCACTCTCCCTTCACATCAACTTTACTTTAATCTTCACAGCAGAGAGGCAGGTAGCAAGACTGAGAGAAGGAAGGGAGTAAAGATGCAAAATCTCCCTTGGGATATAATTTATTTATTTTATTGCATATATTTACATTGAACCAATAACACTTTGGTCTACCCCAGTCTACCCTGTCTACCTTGTTAGGCATGAATAAAGATTATATTTCCAACAGGACTGGATTTTTCTCTCTTCTACTTCTCATGTCTTTGCCAGCAGAATATTTTTATAATTTTTTTTCTGCTTTTTTTTAGTTGAAATGCAAAAATATGTGCCAGCAAGGGTGGGAAGAGACAAATTGGCGGCATGAAGCTATTCCCTTTCGTGCTGAGAGGAGAAGGAGAGCTCTGTTAGCCTAGCTGACATTCCACTTAATTTGATTCATTACTGCGTGGTGACGCTATTGTCGCCACATGCAGGGAACTGGGCCAGTTGTCGGGCTTTGAACTATCCTGATGGAGAATGGTTCAAGGAACAGCATATGATAAAATATGAATATAACCAAAGTGGTGCAGCTTTTCCCAGGCCACAGTCCCGGACTGTGAATTGCCTTTACCACAATATTTGTGGACACAGTTTGACAGGAAATTGGGAATTGTTAGGAGTGATCCAGTTCAGCAAGAACAAAGCCAATGAGGTTCATAAAAGTTGAACTCAGTGAGGAGAAAAGACTCGCATTGTAATGTACAGTTAAAACAGCTTGGGTTCTACCTTGCAGCATTACACTTTAAAGGACAGGTATTATTTTATTGTTGAAAAATGTGACATGAATGCATTATTAAAGGTTTTTTTTTTGTTTTTTTTTAAAGAGCCAGTCATTTTCTAAAGCAGCTTTGTATGCCAATCGATTTGTTAGGAAGTATTTTCAGCAATGGATTCATACACGTGTGATGTCCTAATCAAGTATTTCTGCAAGCAGAATATTGCAAAAAGCCGACAACTGAGGAACGGGATCTGACCACACAGACACTGTGTCAAACACTTGATTCTTATTTATGATAAATGGTTACAATGTGGTAACTTTGAGCAGTAGATTTCCAGCGTTACATGGCAGACAATATGTTCAATGGGAGATATCAGAGCAGAGCTGTGATATTACTGACATATGAATGGGCTCAGATGGAGAGCAAAGCGCAATCTGTCTGTGTGACTTGCTGTTGTACAGAATGACTCATGCAGTATGCATACAGTATGGACAACTGGCTGCTGAGTAGTTTTGGCTGATTTAAGTTGCTCACTCATACTGTTTGTAGTTCAGATACATAAGGAGTGGTTTATGATTCATGCTACTCCAAACTGTAATCATGTGACAGACGGTATGTGCAAAGAAACACTCTTAGATGTACTATCAAATATGGTGTGCTCAGACAGGTGTTCTTTTTTTTTTTTTTTTCGTAATATGGAACACAAAAATGAAATCCATCCACATTGTTACTGCAAATGCCCCAGAGACACATGCTGTTTTCTATGTTCTGCAAGTCAGTAAGCCATAGGGAGCAACACATCACAGGGGTTCAGTTAAAACAAAGAGGTATTTGCATTTGACCTCCAGCAGGTTTGCTCAGAAACTGAGTTGGATACCAGTGTATCCAATGATCTGTTTATTTTTAACTTTTCAAAAACACTACCACTCGATGTTTGTGGTGTTTTTCTTGCTCGATTCTTGAGGGTATCTTCAGGGTTTTTAACTTTGGCATCGTCTACTGCGCATCTCCATTCGAATACACGGGAGTGTAGAATGAAAAGATCATTAGACGGCAACGCTGCCCAGGGCCTCTGGATGGATCTAAAACCTACTTTAACTTGGAGAAAGATAATTTTGATTGGCGTGCAAAGACTACATTCATTCATCATGCCTCGCTTTCATACACCGCCACAAGTGATTTTAAACCAAGCCATCCACCAAATTCATCTCCCAAGCCCCAGCTTTCCTCTGCTATAAATCATCATCTAGCCACAGGCTGCTGGGCGCTGAGCAAGGTGACACTCCACCATGGCTACTCCACCACCTGAGGTGGGAAGTAGAGGAGAGATATAAAAAAAAAAGGGGGGGAAGGAGGAAAAAGGGAGGAGGGCAATAGGTTGACTACAGGGGTGCAAGAGAGGGAGCGAGAGAGAGAAAGAGAGTATCTGCGAGGCTGTCGCAGTGGGAGAGAAATCTTTGATGTCAACTCTATTAGTGTTTGGCGTGTACAGACACAGCTCAGACTTGAGTG
The DNA here is from genome assembly GCA_015108635.1 of Andinoacara biseriatus. Classification (NCBI taxonomy): domain Eukaryota; kingdom Metazoa; phylum Chordata; class Actinopteri; order Cichliformes; family Cichlidae; genus Andinoacara; species Andinoacara biseriatus. The sequence goes on from VUQJ01012217.1 coordinate 11,111, forward strand.
AAACCCATGGTGCTTCGTAGTACCTCAAAAAAGGCAATCCCGGCTGGTAATTCAGACACCATGCAGCTTAGAAATGTGCAGTTACTAGGCTGCTTACAGTACAGTGCAAAAAAGAGGTTTAGATTCTTATTCGTCATGCAGTGTCTCACTGATCCTAAATGAACTCTTCAGCGTGGCATTCATGAAGAACTGTGTTCAGTGACAAGATGAGTCCTGCATCAGCCACAGTCTGCCACAGTGAACTCATCCCAATCTGCAACCACTCATACCTGCCCAGTGCCTTGAAAAACTGTGCACAAGTGAACCTAACAATTTATACTAAAGGTGGTCCAACCAAAACCTATTGAAGTGAATTAGTCCCTCTCTCATTTTGGATAAAGCTAACAGAGTAAGAAAATACAAACTTTTATAGCATTATTACTGAAAGTGTCCTCCCTTTATTTTTAGTGCTTGAAACTTTTTAATTTGAAGAGCAAATAGTCCATCTTAACTCAATTAATAGATGCCTGTGAGTTTAGTTTGCAGGGTTTCACACAGTCTCCTGGATTTGTTCAAAACCAAAGCACAAGATATAAAACAAGTGGTTGTGTAGAAACTTATGTGAAGCGCTGGCAGTTTTCCACCAACTCCATTTTTTCTAGATAGCCATCTGATTGCTAGCTTCATGTTTCACACAGTAGGATAATCTTACTATCATGATCATAGAGTCGTATATATGCCGGTATGTACCCAGCCTCCTAATTAACAGGTGGGCCAATCTGAACAAAACTTTGCACGAATATCGTCACACATACAGCAGTTATTAATGGCTACATGTTTTTTTTTATTTGTTATAAATCCCAATTCTTTTGATTTTCACAGATATTATGTTTATTTCATCATACTCCATACACCATACTACATTTTCTGTCCCAAATTACAGATCCTGATTCATTTTGATTGTAAGAATGGCCAGTAAAAATTTCAGGCTTTTATCTTTAATAGCTTTTGAGATATTCATGTTCAAACATTACTTCAAATTTCAGTGTGTAAAAAAATGGCCTGAAAGTGGGTCAGTGGACCATTTAAAAAAAAAGGAAGAAACTATAGTTGATATATGAAGCTAAAATTCCTCAGCAATCATTATACATATTCAAACTTTGTACCATAAAATCTTTATGCAAGTCTGAGATGGTCGAGTAGAAGGCCCCTTTGCCTTTTAGCTTCATCTCAATGCTTCATTTACAGTAATGTCCTTGGTTAAAATCTAAAATCTTAAGGAATTTATCTGCTTCATATTGAAAATTTTTGAATGAGAAAGAAAAGGAGGGTGATGGCGAGAAAAAGGACTGTCGTGGGAGGTGCACCTGTGTGTATAACCAGCGGTATCAGCACTCATGCAGTGTGATGAGCACATGAGTTACACAGGAGGCCTGTGGGTTTGACTGTGAGCCACCAGAGTGTGAAGACTGTACTGTATGTGTATGTGTGCATTGTGTCTGTGCAGGTCCTTTCACCGCAACACGTCTTCTATTAGATTGTGGGTTCATAAATGTAGAGATTTAATCTTAAAGACATTCACTTGTGGGCAGCAGCCTTTTATTTGCCTGTCACAATACTCCTGTCATTAATTAGCTCTTAAATGTAATGAGCTTGTTCAAGTGTGGGCATGTGAGGTTATGATAGCAGCTTAACACTGAGTTTTCCCACCTAACTGCAACTGTAGTGGATCTTATTTCATGCAAAATGGTAAAGACAGAAAATCAAATCTAATTATATTAATCATCAATTGAGGTTTATTGACCCGTAAATATTTGGAATAGGGAAACCACTGTGTTTGGCAATCAGTCTGGACATTATTGTGTCACACTCAAACACAGATGCAGCCATGTTTTATTTCTCAACTGAAATGAAACAGGCAGGCTGGGCATAATGGTATGAGATTGACCCAGCATGCACGCTGAAGAAGGTTCGATACCGCCACAGTTTTATGTCCCAGTTTATGAAAGAGAAGGAGAGGTGAAGTGAACTCATCTATTTGCCAGCCCTCAGCGGTAACGATGCTGCCCTTGCGGTGTAATGAGCGACACAGCGGGACGGATAATGGAGAGGCGACACAGGTTGTTCCTCCAGTGCCGCTGCTTGTTTCTTATACGGTGGTAATGGCGTGGGGATGCTGCAGGTTTGAGGGGTGTCAGCTATTTTTTGTAATACATGTACATATTGTTCTTGCACAATAGGTTTGTACTGTAAATGGGCTCAACTGCTAAAGGATATATTTTTTGGTAATATAATTATTGCTTACTTTTTTAAAGACTCAGTAAGATAGTATTCTTTTTTTTAAATTTTAACTATGCAATAACTCTTGCAATGGTAGCTGGACAGTTTTTAATTTTGGCCATATTAATGACACTGAAGCTGGTGCCATGATTAGTTCCCTGAGGGGGAGGAATTAAAGTAGCTCCTCTGAGGAAGTTCGACCACAAAGCTTCTGTAGTTCAGATGTAAATGGCTCTGTGCTGATCGCTAAGGTTCTTTTCCCCCTTCGATCAAGGGAGGAAAGAAAGAGAGCCTCTTCCTCCCCAGGCCCACCCCCCCGACAGCACCTCTCTGACACAGACTAACGCAGACACACAGACGACATGTGAGCAGTGATTTCCTGATGTCAGCTACAGATGGCTTGAGCCATAGTAGATTAATGGTGATGATGGGGAAGGGGAAAAAAAAAATCCAAGCGAGAGTTTAAGACAAAATAAAATCGACTCTGACACAAAACTGCAGATTTTAAGCCGATTGTGGTTCAGTGCATAAAGTGCTGGATGCGGTTAATTTTTGTGAGAACTGTGTGATTGTGAATGTGTCTTCTGGTCTGGGCTTGCTGCGTTTTGATAACTGGAGCGAAATAGTATGAATAGTACAAATGAATGACTGGAAATGGACATGGATGCAGAGATCTGCTTGTTTGCCTGCCTGCTCTGCATCACCTCACGCACCAGTTTATTCTCACACATCACTTAACAAGAGTTAGTGGAATTAAAGCCAAGTCCTTATTCACCCTCCACTGTAAGTGACTTGTTAATAAAATACAAGACTGGTCCAAATGCTCGATGAGATGCGTCTCTGCTGCATTACAGGCTTTCCATCGCACTTTTTTCTCACTCACAGAGCGAGATACACAAAGAGAGCTCTGCTGCGGTGCGGCCATGCTACCCAACGCGCACACGAAGACATAAACACACACAGTTGTCTCACACACAGTTGTCTCTCTCGCTTCAGGCAGTTCTTCTGCTTGGTTTGCAGTGCTTGTCCTCTTAGCTTGTCGGCGAAATGGCTCTAGGTAACCTCTCTAGTTCACACTGTTGTAGCATCACTTAACTGTCCCTCTAGTTAGAAAGGCATCATCTATTGTTCAGGTGTAAGACTGCTTCGATTTGGCTCATTGTAACCCTGTTTACTGGGACGAATGATAACATTTAAGCCAGATGCTTATTTAGCAGGTATAGCTTTACAGAGCTCCAAATGTACACTCAAGCATGAACACACTGGATGATTATGCTCACGTTTACTCACCAAGTTGATCACACTTACTTTAAATCTGCAAATAGCAGCTCGAGCTAATAACCAGTAATTTTTTAAAAATATCTAATAAAAGGCCTGATGATGAAGCTTAATAATTTCCTCAGCAGCAGAGTCTGCAGCTTGGGGTTGTGCTGAATATTCTTGGGTTTATATTGAATCTATATATCCTGAGCACAGGCATAATACCCAGTGGTAGAATTAGAAGTTTGCACTTAAGCTGCAAGTTGTCATCACTTTGTGTGCTCATGGTTTTAGTCCCACAGCTATCAGATGCTGGAGTCTATTTGTGGCCAGTCCCTTACTGGGCTCCCAAAACAGCAGCGTTGGAAAGTGTATTACAGGGAGTGAAACACGAAATGAATGCTGAAGCGTAGTGTAAATTTTTATAAAGAACCAACTTCAAAGGGTAAGGCTCACATGTTAGATTGCCAATGGAGTGAAATAGGTTGAGAGAATTATTTCAGCTTTTTCATGGATGTTACTGTTGTTATTTTTTGCTCCCTTTTTTGTCTATAGCCTGGAGAGCTGTAGCAGGGACTTCAAATCTAATGTACAGTATTTCATGGGTTGGTGGAAGTAGAGTTGGTTGTGAGCTGCTTGTCTTGAGTAATTTGTGAACTAATCAGGCATGTCCGTAAGAGAATTTTAAATTTAAAAGAGGTCTTCTTCAGAATTTTGAAGATCTGTTTTGCATTCTTTTACTATGACCAAAAAAAAAAATTAAAAAAAAAATCTGTGCATAAGGGTTTAAAGTTTAGTATATTTAATGTGTAATTTCATCACACAGTTGCTGCTTTTCTCTGCACATCCATGATGTGAACCTCCCATTTCACCACATCTCAAAGGTGCTGTACTGGTGGACGTGGAGGCCATTTGAGTACAGTGAACGGTCACGTTCAAAGAAACCAATTTGAGATCATTTGAGCTTCATGACGTGGCCATGCCACGTTCACAATCACATTTCTTCCTATCCTAATGCTCTGTTTCAACTTCAGCAGGTCGTCTTGACTGCATTCCTGCATGCATTGAGTTGCTGCCATGTCATTGGCTGATATTTCTGTTAATCAGCAGTTGAACAGATGTACCTAATAAAGTGTCTAGTGAGTGTAGTTTACATGTTTTTTGGATGATGGAGACATGAACAGAAAACTTATTCAACATGACTTTTCCCTAATTTGCTTTGCTGTACATTTTTACACCTATTACAAAATAAAATGCCAGCTTTACAGTGAAGTCAGAACATGAGGTGTTGATCTTGCGTTTTGGGTTTTGACACGACATTAACGGGAGCTGTAGCTCAGTAGCTCCAGCTCTTTGTTGGAGTCTTCCCTCTGAGTTTTCAGCATCACAGAGCAGCAGGACGCATTAATTAGTGCACGGCACAAAACAGCACAACTTTCATTAATTACGATGAAACATGATGTAATGCGGGGGACATTGTGTTCATTTCTTTTTTTCAGACAGGTGAGCTGTCACACACAGAGTTTAACACCTATAATTTCAATAGCAATTTGTTTCACAGCAGCTGTGAAACAGCTCCGGTTGAGTCCAGAGCTCGATCACAGCTGTCAAGCTAATATACAGGCTAATACAATTTTTTTTCTGAAAATTTTTTTTTTTTTTCTGTCATGCCAAGTGTTTTTTGTTTTTTTGTTTTTTAAATATATTTCAGAGATTTCAGGATCTCACAGCAGGCTATTTCCAGCAGTGACATTTTTGTGCCTATAGTTATATTCTCATAACTACATAAAGGCAAGAATGTGACCTGCTAACTAGGAAAATGAAGCTGCAGGTTAAAGGAAACTTAAATTGATGTGGCTACATAACTTAGACATTACACATGAATTTTCAGTGTTTGGAAATTGTCAGATACACAGTGAGTATAGTAAATGGCTAATGATTTGTTTAGGGTATTATTGTGTTAATAATAATTCACTGAGGCCCATTTTCTACTTAATTACACCACACCATCTTCCCTGCAGCCCACTGAAAGGTCTGGTTCATCCAGATTACTTTTAAGTTGAATTCCTATTAGAAATGTATTAAAATTATTATTACATTATATTGTTCAATTTCCTGAGTAATCATCAGCACAGTTACACCCACCACTCCTGCCTTCTCAGATTATCAACATTTATTTTCTATTGCTTGTATTTGAATATTTGGTATTGAGGTACATCAAAATATATTAGAAATGAAGTAATCATATTACTGACTGCGTTTTGAATCAGGTTAATAACCAG
>VUQJ01012236.1:14120-26261 GCA_015108635.1 Andinoacara biseriatus
CTGTCATCACAGAATTGTGGCGTTTTTTTTTGTTTTTAACTTTCATTTTAGCCTACTTATCAAGCCATTGGTGCTATTAGGGTGAAAATTAACATTTAATTAGTGCAATTCAATTTTGATTGAATGGGTATGTTTCATATCTGTTGAGTTAGAGGAAAAAAATGAGAAAGCTGTGCACAACGTATGCTGAAAAAGACTGAAAAAGAAATAGAGGAGGTACACATAAAGCAAACAAAGGGTTCGCTACTTTTTGTCTTTTTTGTATTGTAGGCTTTCGATGGAGGTAGAATTTATGAAATTAAATCTGGTAATTCTGTGGTGGCAATATGATCTGACTCACAGTGGAATACAGGTCAAAGCATGTACTTCCAGTAAAACTTGTCCAAGTAAGTAGAATAGGCTATGTCACATTTACAATGACTTCTCTCAAACTACTTTTTTTTCTTCTCCTTGTTATTGTTATTTTTGTCCACATGTTAAATAACCTGCAGAGTATAAAAAGCGTATTTAGTAACTGCGCAGATTTATTATTTTCATTTTTCTAATTTTCCTCATACCTAATACTGTCCTCACAGACTTTTTTCAGTATATTTACAAAGTCAGTCCAAATCTGTGAGTGGGTATCCCACAAGACCTGCTAGAAGCTGTTTTTTCTACAAATCAGTGAGAAAAAAATTATAGCAAATGAAAATGGGCTTCCCTCTGGACACTCAGAAAGCAGTTTATCAAAACTCAAATTTTACAGCAAATTACAGTGTAATTTTGTTTCCGTTTACAAAACAGATGCGTCTGGCCAGCTTTCCAACAAACAATATATAATTCAAAGTAAGCCAGGTAAGAAGTCATTTCCGGAGAGATTCCACGTACTTCATCACTCTTGACATTTCCATCTGACACAAAAAAATTAAGGCCGGCCACTTTAGATGCTAATTTAACAGCTTAGCACATGATTTCCCTTTCTCAGTAAAGCTTTACTTCTACCATAAAGCTGTCATGCTGGCTCCCTTACAACCCAAGGTACAGAGGTGCACAGCAGTCCCCTTTCCCCCACAGAGAGAAACAGCAACCTTCATTATGTTTTGTTTTAATCACTTAATCCATGCTTTAATACAGAAGTAAACAAATAAAAGCATCTAAGTAAATGAACAGTTAGAGTTGTTCTGTAATAGCTCGTAAATCTTTCAGAGTTTGTAATGAGCTCCTTTCTCCTCTGGGCTCAGCAGCAAGAAATCAGCACTTCACACACGAGTGAGAGCAGCACGCAAGAAGACTCCCACTCTAAATATGTACCATTGAGAGACTTGGGGGGAAAATTGGATTGTTTGTTTGGGCAAGTTGTGTTAATCTGTAGAAGCATCTTGCACTCTGTTTTGATGAACAATAACCACCCCATAAAAGTAGCACAGGAATATACTGTAGGCATACTGTATGTAGCACAACAGTTTGTTAGTTTATTACAGAGTAATGGCATACCATATTTAATGGGGATTGTAGGCGTGGTGCAAACATGAGGGTAATCCCACATCTAAAGCAGATAAGCGTAACGTTTGTGTGAGCAGATTCTGCAGGGAATTGCATTTCAATTTAAGCATTAGATACCAGTAAGATGAGATGACCATCATTTTTCCTGTATCTAGGCAACAAGAAAACCACATAGCATTTCCCTTTCTCGCTTTCCTTCTCTTTCACTAACTCTTGTTCTCTTTTGCTTCAGGGAACATTCAGTCTTACTTTTAAAGTTAAAGGCTCGCAAAGATTTTTTTTTTCCTTTTTCTTTTTTTGTCTCTAAATGCGCACCATTTTATCCAGACTCTACCTTTAAACACAAAATTATGTGCAGGTGGATTCCAACCACATCACCCACTGACATCCACTGTGTTTTATGGCTTTCCTTGAGGATTGATGAAATATTTACCAGTGGGTGAGGAGCAAACAGGGCAAGATAGGGAGGGCTGTGTGATGTGTGGGAGGACTGCCTCACTCCAAAAGAAGGGATAGTGAGGGAGGAGAAGAAGGATGAGGTATAGGAGGAGTTTGGTGTCATCTGGGTAGAGCCCTCACCAAGATAAATCAAATATGGGTCCAAAGTTAGTAAAAACAGTGTTTCTGATCTCTATGACATACGTACATTTGTACAGTAGTTTCCACTTTGTATTTCTTCTTTGTCATCTGAATTTTTTACCATTTCTTCTTTTTGTTTTATTTTGTTTTGTTTGTTTTCTGCCCACCAGGCTTCAATTTCCAATAATTTCTGGACATCAGACTTACATAACCTTCATTTATCCTGCAATGTCTGGCAATGAGCACTCACTGCTGCTTTAAAATTGAGTTGCCACAGAAACAGAGAGCTAGATTTCTACTGAGGGGAAAAAATGACAGCTTCAGGAAGTAATTGTTTTTAAAGGCACGAGAGGGTATTAATTGTTTTGAGTGTTAAAATTAATCTTTCTGTTGCCTATTACACAGTAAGTAGCTATCAGTTATTCATAATTAATGTCTTCAGTGTATTTTTAAACATGCTAAATCATGTGATAGAATACTTAATTATGACTTTTAATCTTATGCTTTCTACTTTCTTTTTTTTTTACCCTTTTCTTCATTTTTCAAGTTTCTTGAAATCAACACACACTGATCAGGCATAGCACGCTTAATATTGTGTTGGTCCCCCTTTTGCTGCCAAAACAGCCCTCACCCATCGAGGCATCTCCACTCCACTAGACCCCTGAAGGTATACTGTTGTATCTGGCACTAAGATGTTACCAACAGATCCTTTATGTCCTCTATGTTGTAAAGTGGAGCCTCCATGGATCAGACTTGTTTGTCCAGCTTATCCCACAGATGCTTGATTAAATTGAGATCTGGGGAATTTGGAGGCCAATTCAACACCTTAAGCTCTTTCTTGAGCTCCTCAAACTATTCCTAAACTATTTTTGCTTTGTGACAGAGCTCATTATCCTGCTGAACGAGGCCATCAGGAAATACTGTGTCCAAGAAAGGGTTACATGGTCTGTAACAGTGTTTAGGCAGATGGTACATGTCAAAGTAACATCCACATGGATGGCAGGATCCAAGGTTTTTGCCTTCTTCATGTAGTACATCCTGGTGCCAGGAGTTCCTCAGGTAAGCAATGCTGATGCCATTTTTTTCCAAAATTGAACTGTAGCAACTCAAAATGGTACTCAGTAGTTTGTATGGCCCCATGTGCTTGTATGCATGCCTAACAGTGTTGAGGCATGCTCCTAATAAGACAACAGATGGTGTCCTAAGGGACGTTCTCCCAGAGAGCAGTGTCGGAAGTATTCTATTGACTTCTAGTTGGGGTCAGTCAGAGGTATCAATTCCTTCATCCTCCAGGAACTGCCTCCATATTCTTGCCATGTCAGGTTGGGCATTGTCGCGCACAAAGAGAAACTGAGGACCCACTGCACCAGCGCAGGGTCGAAGGATTTCATCCCAATACCTAATGGCAGTCAGGGTGCTAACCCTAACCCTAGCCTATAGAGGTCTGTGCGTCCTTCCATGGATATGTTTCCCCAGATCATCTCTGACCCACCACCAAACTTATCATTTTTAATGACAGGCACAGGCATACCCTTTCACCCAGTCACGTGTACTCAGGATGAAACTGCTCTCATCTGTGAAATGCAAAGGGTACCAATTCTAGTTTTCTTTGGCAAATGCAAATTGGGCTCCACGGTGCTGGCCAGTGAGTTCCGGGCCCACTAGCTTACATCCGGCCCTAAGGCCACCCTCATGAAGTCTGTTTCTGATTGTTTACACCAGTGAATGCCTCTGAGGTCATTTTGTAGGGCTCTGGCAGTGTTCATCCTGTTCCTCCTTGCACAAAAGAGCAGATACAGATTGTATGGATTAAGAACCTACTATGTCCCTGTGTAGCTGTCTCCTGGATCTTGAAACTGTGCTGGGAGACACAGCAAACCTTCTGGCAATGGCATGTATTGATGTGTCGTCCTGGACGAGTTGGTGTACCTGTACAACCTTTGTAGGGTCCAAGTATCACTTCATGCTACCAGTATTGATAATAGCCCTAACCAAATGCAAAACTAGTGAAAAATAGTCAGACAAAATAAGGGAGGAGTTGTCTCATTGATACCCATCTAGTGCACCTGTTGTTAATTTCATTAAAACCAAAGCAGCTGAAACTGATTAACACTCCTCTGCCACTTAAATCACCAAATCTGTGTCCCAGAAGTATATATCCATCCATCCATTTCCTTCCGCTTGTGCAATTCACGGTTGCGGGGGTGGGGGGTGTACATGTTTCCCAGTTGCCTTTCCCAGCTGCCATAGGATGAGATGCAGGGTACAGAGGACCCTAAACAGGTCAGCAGGCTGTCGCATGGCTAACACAGAGAGACAGACAAACATTTCCACTCACATTCAAGCCTAAGGGCAATTTAGAATCGCCAATTAAGCTAACCCCAGGGACTATATCCCAATGGATCAGAGCTGTTTTATTGCCAAGAAAGGGGAACCTACACAATATTTGGTGGACAGCTGATCAGTGTTTATACTGCCTTTGCTCTTTTATTTAGTTTTACAGCTGCTAAAAGCTGCATAATAGATACATGGTGCAGATAAATGTGCCAGATGACCTGGCCATGAAAATAAGCTTCTACGGTACACCATCAGCAGGCTTTACCAAACATCCTTTCTATGAGAACTCTTGCATAAGACTGTATGCATTTTACTTGCACTTGGTTTACCTTTCCAACTCCCAAAAAGCAGTAAGGGAGTATGGGAAGTTTGGAGGAGGTGTGACACTGACTCTGGCTGACAGATACACATGATGGATGTGACTCACAGGTGACAATTCATGCTGACACTCCCCAATGACAAAGCCATGCTTTATAGCAGTCGACAGACTACTACCTGCAGCCCAGCCTCTCTGAGGATGAACCTTGATATCCTCTCTGCTTTAACAATCACTAGTGCCACATGCATTCCTTGCAGGGATACTATTGAGAGGTGCTACCATGTAGAAGTAAAGTTGGATGTTATCCTTCCTGGACCAACCTATCGCTTGTCATGGAGCAGTAGGTTGCTTGATTGGCAGCGCTGCGAGGAAGAATTACTAGGCCAATTGTTGATTATAACTATGCTTCACTTGAAACCTCTGTGAGTATAAGTGACAGAGATTGTGTGTTTGTGCATGTTTGCACGTTCATCTCATGTTTGAAGAACACCTTGATGAACAATAAATAGATAAATTACAAGTTGATAGTTCATTAAGCATCTCTTTTGTTTTTCTTTTATCTTTTTTTTACTGTACAAACAGTGAGATGCTAAGTCATTTTTATGTTGACATTCCCAGTCATCCAGGTCATGGTAATTTTAAGAATTTGGAAAAAAAAAGAAAAAGGCTACTGGACTTCTTTTCTTTTTTAAAGGTGTTTCATTCTTATCCAAGAGACTTCTTCAGTTCTAAAACCAAAAGGAGGAGAGTCCCAGGTATTTAAACCCTACTGTGGGTTGTCCCCTTTGGCGGTGGCTATTGACCCCACTATTAATCATGTGCATCATCACATGAGCCAAAGTGTGAAAAAAAGTGTGGGTCATTACCACTGTGGTTTCAAGTGAAACTACTGTGAAGCCTTGCCTCACCCTATCATTTGACCTGGCGTACTTTCAGGTATGAGTGGGGGTCAAGGTGCCTAGGAAGGGATCTCAAGACTGCAATAGAATAGAATAGAATAGGACTTTATTATCATCATACATCCAATGAAATTAATCATTATACATACAAAGAAATTCCGTTATATTGCATTGTACTGTAGGTGGCTGACAACGGCTGTCATAAGCCTCAAACTCTGTGCAATGATGGTCATTCACAGCAGACCTAGAAAGCATTTTTTACTCCGCTTTCAAACTATCTGTCTTCCTGGTCCAAAATGTGAACACCAGCATCCTCGAAAGAGTGTCCTTTATCGTTTAGGTGCAGAAGTACAGCTGAGTCTTGTGCTGTGGAGGTGGCTCTTCTATGTTGTGCGATGCATTTGTGGAGTGGCTGTTTGGTTTCTTCAATGTAAAGGTCCGAGCACTCCTCTTTGCACTGCACAGTATACAGCATGCTTAGCTTGTGTTTAGGAGTTTTGTCCTTGGGATAAACCTGTTTTTGTCTTGGAGTGTGGCTGGTTCTGAAGCACACTGGGATGTTATACTTGGAGAAATTTTTAAGGGATATGGGATGGCAGTGTTGTTTTGTTTGTCACTCTCTTTCTCCCTAGTTGGTGTCTGACCTTCTTTCTTGTGCATCTTTGCTGATTTGATGAAGGCCCAGCTGGGATAACCACATGTTTTAAAAGCTTTAATTACATGTGTGTGTTCCTTTTCTTACTTTGTCTTCTGCCTTTTCTGCCCGATGTTACGAGGTCCTGATCACCCCAAGTTTGTGTGGTGGGAGACAAAGTGTAGGTACTGGTCTATGAGTGTGGTCTTCCGGTAATACGCACAGCACCATTATTGTCATCCCTTATGTAGAAGGTTTGTGGTTTGTTGTTTTAGAACTGAAGAAGCCTCTTGGATAAACCTGGAATGCCATCAAAAAAGGTCCTGTTGCCTTTTTTTTTTCAAGCTCTTAATGTTAATTAATGCTTAATTATTAGTTGGGGTTTTTTTGTAAACTGTCTTTGAGTATTATGGTTATTGTAGAGTTGCAATGGATATTTAAAAAAACTTGTTTTAAGGAGTGTATAAGTAGGCAAGCACCAGGCCCAGCACCATCATGTTGTGGCTTGTGGGCACCAGAGCTGCTCACTCCCACTCATAACAATGTTTGTGATTCCACACAGAAAAAATAACTTGCTGAATATACTTAGAAAAATGCTCGTAACAACTGCATGAGTATTTCATAAGTAAATACCTGGTGTATTCCTAAACCAAACATGGCGTGTGCTGGTGGAGTCCGCTTCCCTCATTGTTTTTTTGGTTTTGTTAAGGAACAAATTAGGTATAGAAGTTTTTGTTTTGGATAAAAATTGTCTCACTATTGCTGCCACGTGCGTATCATGGTATCAGTGCTAAAGAAAATCTTGTGCATTTCTCTGAGATGTCAGCATTTTTTTTACAATTTTTTCAAACTAATGACACAAATAATCCTAAAATTATAACTTTGCTAACAACTGGTTAAATGATTAATGATGGTTGGTATAGAGCAATACCATTAGTTCGCTCAAGAATATGAATTAAAATTAACATCAGATGTCAACAATTTCTAGCAACAAACGTGTAGCAAAAAGCATGACCACCACAGAAAAAACAAAAACAAAAAAAACCACTCACACACACAAATTAAAGTCGTGGTTTGTGTGGGGCAGTTTAAGAGACTCATATCAAACAGTTTCCTGTCAAATTCCATCTGTTGTAGAATTCTTATTTTTCCTTAGAGAGTTTCCTTTCTAAAATATAACCCTGCAGGGAAAAACAAATAAATATACAAATAGAATAAAACTAAAATGTCACCAGCATCAAAACGCTGCTCTCTACTTTCAGATTCTCTCTCTCTCTCTCTCTCTCTTTGTCTTTGGGAACTGAGTAAGAAAGATAAGCTAAGACTCCCATTTAAGTACCTCTACATCCATTAAGATAGAGATTATAGCCCCAAAGCTAATTGTTTTTCTTTCTTTCTTTCTCTCTTTCTTTCTTTCCTGTTCATTTCATGGAGAACACTCATGAAGCCAACAGGGGGCCCTTTCTTTTCAATTTTCCTTGTAATAAATTCGCTCACTTTTACCTCTTGTCTGAATATGAAGGCAAATTAAAATTGATTGAATTTCAACATGTTCATTAGGCTATGAAGGTGAGCTCTACGTGAAAGGATGTGGTGCTTTAAAGGTGCCGGTCTTCCTCTTTGTAAGTAAATTGACAAATAGAGAGAGACTGCCAGAATGAAATGGAGAAAGGGTGTCAAAGGGTGACACCCTATTTGCTGAGTAATAAGTAAAAATACCTTAGCAAATAGGTTGAAGTGTTTTTAGTTTATACTTACTTTACTCAATACATTACACTATACTTTTGTTGTATACCATTTATTGTACTACTGCTATTGTGCTTGTCATGCAAATTGGGTGTTTTATGTTTGCAATTTTATTTTTTTTATTTATTCTTTAGATAACAAATTGCAATTCATTTTTTGGACACATTTTAATTGCCTACATGAGAATAAAAGGCAGTTATCTTGAGACGTAATAGACAATGTTAGTATGTTTGACTTTTTCACAGATAGTCTAAAAGCAAACAGTCACTGCGTCCAGAGGGAAAAACGAAATGCCAGACTGAGAAAACACGATTTAAGAGACTGCAGCCTCATCTAGTTTAACTTGTGTAAATATGTATTTCTGCTATAAAATTTGTATGTCAATACAGGCCAATAGAGTTCAATCCCAAGGGCAGTCACCCATTATATTTTGATTTTGATTTTAATTAAACACTGTCATATGTCATAAGTTTTCTCTCTGAAGATATCTCTGTTTGAAAGTTTCCTTTAAAGGAATTCTTAGCACCCATCTATAAATAAAAACTCTGCCTATTAATAAAAATTCCTCCTATCTTTATATCGGTGTGCAGTTGCTTGTTTTAATGTTTCAAAAACTAGTGTGTATGTAAACTAAGCCACTGATTTGACAGATAAGGGGTACCAGTGATGAATGTATATTGAATTAATCATTTATCATATAAATTAAGTATGTTGGAATCGCAGCAGACTATATATAATGCATCTAAGCAGGCCCATTAATCCCCTTTGGCAAGCTTTTCACCTTCTTGTTTTGTACTGAGGGAGAGACAATGACAAAGGGAGCAATAGAGAGATAGAAGTGGGCACACAGAGAAGACAACCGAGTTCATCAGGTCTTGGCCTTCTGTAAAGTGAATGCTTGGGGAGCTGTGTGTGCATGTATAGGTGTGAAGGTTTAGTGCATGTGAATGTGTGTGTGGGGTTGAAGGGTGATGGGAAAAATCAAGGACAGCCGCCTGTGCCTTCCCTAACTCTGTTAGGCCAGACTGGCATTTTAATAAGGGTTGGTGAATACCACTGCTTCATCCTCCAGGATAGCTGAACACACACACATTCACACATCTTCAGCCACATGCGTACAAAGTATACAGAGGGTGGTGGAGGCACAAATCATTCATAGGTGTGTATTAATATTAGTGTACACGGAATGATGTCGACTTTATAAAACCCCATGTCTACATTTTATAAAGATATAAAGCCACACTACTGGATGTGTTCTAGACATTAAATTACTTCAAAAGTAAATCTATAAATGGTAAATTAAGTAGCTGGCAGACATAGCCAGCAGTGAAATCCTTCCCCGCATTGTAATGCCATTACTGTCCACACAAGAGCTGCAAGGGTGGGCCGTGTGAATACAAGAGAGCTTTCACATTCTCACATGTCAAGCACAGAACCCACTGATAACGTGGATTGGGAGGGAACAGTGAGACTGGCGATGCACTGAAACACAGCACGGGGCTTATATTAGTCAGGCATCGAGTGTAGCAAGATGGGTCGCCTCCAGAGGTGGCACTTCAGGCAAAGGAGACTCATCTGTGGAGAGTAATGGAGAAAGATGAATGCTGCCTCATATTGACCAATGCAAAATGGAAGCAGAGTCATACATAATGTCACACATACTGTGGCTGCTTCTGCTATCGATCTGAAGTGTTGAAGTAGAAAGGATGAGGGCCTTGCTGTGATGCCGTCATTGGATTGCTGCTGTCACAGTCTACTCTCTGAAACATCCAGTGTCAAAATGCATGTTCACCATTTCTGCATGAAAGCTAGGCAGTGCTTTGAATGGTTCTCTCGTTTTTCCCCTCTGACACTGTCTTGAAAAAACACAATGAAACATAGTAAAAAGCCATCAGATACTTCTAGAAAATGCAAAACATCCATTTTTTTTTTTCCGTTTGTTTTTGCAAGATTGAAAACAAGAGTGGCGCGTCAGCATGATGACTTAAAAATGCAGCTTTCAAGTTGCTTTAAACTAATATGTTGACCTTTTAAGCTGACAAGTGTGTAATGTGATTGCATGGAGGCAGCTCTGTTTCTATTTTCTTGAGATTCTTTTTCACACAGCAGGACGAGCAGCTTGTGAGAGGGATCAGAGTGGTTGTGATACCACTCGCCCTTTTAAGCAAGAAAGAGATAAAACAGAGCATCATCCTGATTGAAGATAAATCCACTCAGATTAGCTTTGCTGTGCTCTTTATGTTGGATTTTTTTTTCTACTGTTTCTTCTTACTTTTTTTAGTTGTCTTTCCAACTGAAAGTCTCTCATAAAACACTGATAAGTTTGAACTCAATACATATTCAACTAAATTTGAACACGAAATAATACCTTGTTTTCATCTATAGGGCACAGCTATGAATTGTATTGCATGCATGTAGAGAGATTCATAAAATGCAGTAAATTTCCACATGCATTACTTCAGATAAATTATTGCTATACCCCTAAGTTAAAAGAAAATGTTATTAGATTTTCTTTCGATGCCTTGATTTATTTATTTTAATTCTTCCACCAATGGGCTTTTTGTTCTTCTGTATGTATGCCGTTACTGCTTTCATCTGGTCCTTATGCATAACCCCTATGCATAGGTTCTGCCTCGCTCTTTTACATTATTGGAACTGTCCAATGGGCATTGACAGCGGGAGTCTAATGAATTAAAGTGGACATAGCTGACTCAGTTCAATCGATAACTGGTCCCCAATGGAGCCTGCTGCTCTGAGAGCTAGAAACAGCAGAGAAGGGGAGATAGAAAGAAAGAGATACAGTGACAAATTGAACAAGAGAGAAAAATGAAATAGAAAAGAAGAGAGCATACAAAGGAGAAATAGAGGAGGGACTACCTCCAGGGAGAGATGATGTGAAGGGAGGGAACCGGGGATGGGAACTGAATACAAAAATGGATGGATGCGATGAATGAGATCCAGCAGATGAAAGTGTTTCTCAGTTCTTCACCCTGATGGCTCCTGAGGCTTCTCCTCAAGAAGGCTAGTTTGTAGCTTGTCCCCTAAGATCCTGGGAGATACATACTTGATACCTGATTTTTTATCCCCCCTCCTTTCCATCTCAACACTGTCTTGTTTGTACTTTACAGTAGAACAACAAAGCCGGTATTGTATAGCATGTGCCCTCATTCAGTCCAGCACACACAGAAACAACATTTGTCTTGCGTTCATTGCAGTGCTGAAATCATAATTGTTGGGCTTTCTGAGCAATTAACACTGGTGTGCTTTTTTCTAACAAGCAGTCTGGCAGTTAGAAATAAAAAAAAATTTAAAAAAAACTTTTTTTTTTCTGATTTTGCATAACAGTGACATTAAAATAATCGCTATTTACCATCTTCCAATGCTAAACAATCACTTTCTTCAGGGCTCACACTACTTATGTCACAAATTGTTAACACCCACCATTTAACAGATTTTGTCGTGTATGACTAATTTAGGGCATAAGTCACAACTGGGTGCCAATAGATTAATGTCTCCACTATATCTGAGATCATGCTTTTCACAGCTAGCTGCTGAATTTGCTTTTGTGCTATGTTGTACACGTGATGCTTTTGCTTCTCATGTTACAATAATTATTAACTGTATGATGGATGGTATTCAGGTTTGATCCATGTTTTGTTTAGGGCATGCCGTGTGTCCATGACAGGGGTGCAGCTATATACTTTCTGAGGTGTATGCAGACACCACTTTTCCACTTTAGATGCGAATATTCTACAATGTTGCCACTATCGACATGAACATTCTGCCTGGTTGCCATGGTGGACATGAACATTTTTAATCCTCTCCCGTTTCCATTTTGTGCCCCGGAGAGCTTTCTTTCTTTTTTGCCTCTCCATCTTTAGCTACCTGTCGTCTGATGGTAGCACGATTCAAATGAAAACCGTCGTGATCGAGCACGTTCACAAAAGCCCGTGCTGGAGCGCCTTTTGTGTGTGTGCACGCATGTGTGTGTGTGTGTAGAGGGGCAAAAGGAGGAGGGGAGGTGAAGGAGCACAGGGGGCGCCTGATCAACACCGTGCCTCTGTTATTGATCATATCATATGCTGTTAAATACAGAAAATGCCGACTAGAGAAATAATTTTCCCACATCCCTTTAGTGCCCCCCC
>VUQJ01012237.1:10245-20870 GCA_015108635.1 Andinoacara biseriatus
AAGATGTATATAAAAAGAGCATTAGATCTTCTGTACAAGTAATCATTTACAATATAAACATCACTGGTGAAAAAAAAAAAAAAATCTTGATTTTCAATTTAACTGACTGAAAAGCAATGTTTGACTTGGTCTTAGCGGGAAAACTGAGCAGGTGAAAATGGGGCCAGAAGCAGAAGTGCGAGCCTCGAGTGCATTCACAGGTTTTTTTGTTATCATCGTAATGAGTTTATAAAAGAAACAGCTCTCTTCTGCCTCACAGGAAACATTAAACACTGGTAGTATAACAAAAAAGAGAAAGCTATGAGCACACAAACATGAGACAGTCAACCCAGAGAGACCAAAAAGAAAGAAAAAAAAGGGGGAAGCCAAAAACAACATCCTCCATCACCCAAAACAGGCAGCATATCTGTGCACATGCATGTTAATGCATCTGTGGAAAACAGCAATCACTGGATTCCTCGGGTTAAACAAAGACAGTAACACGTACATATGGCACTTGAAATGAGAACTGACTAATCTCTCCAAAGCGTAAAACTTAGGGGAACTTGTATTTTCACTTGCTTTTCAATGGGTGTAGAGAGGAATCGATTAAGCTTTCATCCTTCTCGCTCTGCATGATTGGTTGGCTTTCCACGCTGCGGCCTACAGGGGGCAGTGCACTCACAGTCTGACACAGTATCAGGGTACGATAAACACATTCACACACAAATATAGTGTCCTTCAGGAAACAAGTGAGAAGAGAACCTAAACAAAATAGCAAAAACACTGGGATATCATTAATACAAATTTTGCACATCTTAATTTGCTTTTGCATAAACTAAGAGGAAGCAGCATGATCTGTTGTTGGCTGGTGAGAGCGGGAGCTGTTTGGATATTCCAGATTTTGCACTGTAACCATTTGTGATCCTTGAATTTGTTTCATTAGTTTGATTCGCGGCCAGAAAAACTGATGCAGAGGTGGCGGTGGTTCAGAGGAAAAAAAAAGAGTCCCGCCGTCCTCCCACCCGCCGCTGGATGGGAACGGAACCGTCTGCCATCCGCTCAGGCGCTGACCACCTCTCGTCCCACGAGGGCGACGTTTACCTGGTGGGCTTGTGCGTCTTAACAATGTTAGTGAGCAGCTGAACATGTGAGTCTATGTTGTTTTTTTTGTTTGTTTTTTTTATGTACCACGTGTGGTGTGAGTAAAGCTTATGAGACAAATGAGAAAAGGGAACAAAAAATAAAAGTGTAAAACTTGTAGAAGCCAGATGTGGAAGGAGCCACGCTGAAATACTGTCTGATGTTGAGAGGAGGGGAGGAAACGCTGCACCCGCAAGTCAAGTGTTTGCACATAAAAAACTATAAGTTTTCTGAAACTTTACTTTAAGAGCACCATAATTCGTAAACAATCTAGAGTTAAATATGTGAAGAGCGCCGGACAGGTAGCTGAACTCTGTCTGGCTGACTTGCCGGTTTTCTCCTCCTCGCTCCCAAATAAAACCTTCCTTCTTCACTTCCTCCTGATCAGAGGTCAGATTCCTGCTGGTCGGAGGTTTCATCACAGTCTGTATTGAGTTTGGGGTAAGCTTAGAGAGAAGCTGGAGGAGACTTATCTGACCTTGACTGGACATTAATTGAGCGTTCCCCGACAGTTCTCTGCCCCACACAAACAGGGGATCTTCTCGTCCTCGATGGGGAACTTGTAGTCATAAGTGATCTCCTCGTTGACGTTAATTGGCTGCTTGGAGTAGATCACGATCTTCTTTTGAGACTCCACAGTGATGACTTTCGCATAACAGTTGGGCTGCAAGAGGGTGGAGAGAGAAAATAAAAAACAGACATAAGAACAGGTTTTCTTTTTTTTTTATATTCATGCTTTTAAAGCTTTTCCCATGCAGATGTTGCCTCACATTGCAGCTGTGATTGATGAAACGGGCAAAGTTGCCACACTTCGTGGCGTCTATGATGGTGTCGTGGTCAACACGGAACATGTAGCTGCTGCCGATGCCCTCTTCCTCGTAGCGCTTCTCTCGCATGTCCGCAATCACCTGCCAGAGAACGACGTCACTCGTTAGATGTTTGGTGGCGTTTAAATTGAGCTCACACTGTAGAAATCTGTTGCGTCTCCACTTTACCCGCATATCCCGTGAACACATTAAAAGCTTTGCTCCTTAGAAACCTGAAACTCCAGCTTCTATGAAGTCAAGAGTTCAGTACCTGGACTGACTAGAGGAGCATGTGAGGAAAAGTTACTTTCAGTAGCGCTGAAGTTCCTCATAATGCATTTTTTCATTTAATTTAAACCTTTATTTAACCAGGCAGACAGATTAAGAACACGCTCTTATTTACAGCTGTGCCCTGGAGATAAAAAAAAAAAAAGGAAAGTTCCAATACATATAAGTTACAAAAAAATCATAAAAGTAATTTCACACATTAAGTGAAACACCTACAGGTATCGCTGAAAGCATTTTTTTAAGCATCTCTTAAAGTTGGGAGCAGAGACTAACGTGGTCATTTCCAGTGTTTTCTGAAGCAGATTCCAATCATTTGGAGCTGCAAACGCTAAAGACATCAGGCCATAGCGAGACTTGGTTCTTTTGGTCTGCAACAACAGGTACTGTGATGAGTGTGTATTGTATCTTGTGATTGCTTTTGGGTGCAATTTTTTTCCCTATACTTTAGGCCAATTAGACGCATGTGAGTCACATAAATGTAGGTTAAAAACATAAACACACTGTTTACATACACACAGAAAACCCATGTTACACCATGTTAAATCATGCATCTGCCTCTCACCTGTCTGATGTTTTGTCCCACATATTCGATCACCATTTCATCAGAAGCGATTGGCTCCATGGCAAACAGACCCCAGTCATGGATGTGCGATTTGCAGAATCTGATCTTCTTCTTACGGAACTGTGAGAAACACGAAATACGAGAATAAAAATGATGCCAGTTTTATGCATTTGTCTGGTTGCCTCTTTTGCACATTATTTACCTTCAGCTGGTTGAACTTGAGTAAGTCACTGTCACAATCAAAGGAGGACAGCAAGCGTCGCTGCTCCGACCGCCGCTCCGAGCCAGCTCTGGTAGAGGCGTGGACCTGCGCAGGAATACTCATACCCTGCAGAGACAGTGAGGAGTGACATGTGTTCACCCACAGCAGGTTCATATACATATTTTGGTAAACCACCACACTCCAACTATCATGCCCACCTGTGTGTCAACCGGCGGCTCCTCCGACTGCAGCCGTGTACTCTGAAGGTACTTGATCTTATCCTTCTTGTCGATCTTGTAGTATCCCTCACTTCGTGCGCAGCCAGTCATGTGATCCCTCATGCCATCATCTCTCCTCTTTTTCTTCACTCCAGGGATGTTGGTAGGTGCAGGGAAGTCAAGGAAGGAACTAAAAATGCCCTTAAAACCACATTGGCTCACCACAACATTTCTGAACCTTAAATATATTTACCATGTTCCTCTTTTTCACCACCAGAGGGCGCTGCTGTTTGACACGGTGTAATACAATTTGATTTACAAAAACCACATACTTAAGTAACAAACAACTTGTTTTATGCTGCTTCTTTTTGAGCGACTTTTAACTTTGTTTTTTAAAAGTGACGTAAACTGGACGCTGAAAAGTTTGAGCAGTTAAAGGATATGAGGATGGTTGACCCATAGCGTGTCGTTGAGCCAGTCGTTACCATTATCCTGCTGGAGCATCTTGTCATAAGTGATTTGCAGAAGCCGTATGTCCTCCTCGTCTATGCCTTCATTCCAGATGTCATACAAGATGGTCATCTCCTCAAAGTCAGAGCGCCGGGTGAAGTATGACCGGGGAGGTGTGGTAACAGGAGACAGGCTGTCCAGCAAGATCTCATCCCAGGGCCGCCGTGCCCGTCGAGCAGGTTTCATGGGCACCACAGGTGTCTCGTCTTCGTAGCTCAGGAAGTTGTCTTCAGCAGGTAACATCGTCTGAGGCTCCACCTCTCCTTCCCGAAAGTCCAGGCTTGAGTGTTTGGGGGATTGTACAGGTAGATCACCAAGTTGTGCTTCATGAGGCAGAGGGATGGACTCAGATGAGAGCTCCAAAGACTCATCAGCTGCAGAGACTGCTGGGGGCTTTTTGCCTTTGGGCCGTCCAGCTTTCTTCTTTGATGGTGTGGCATCTGACGACACAGGCACATCTAAAGAGAGACCAGTGGGTACATCTTCAGGGATGCTGACTGGGTGCTCTGTGCCAGCTGCCAGGACCTGGCTTGGCACAGCGCTGATGTGCGGCTCCTTAAAAATGGGTCTATCATCCAAGCTCTCAGAGGATACTTTTCTATTAATTGCTGCAGGGTCAGGGAAGACAGGGGTGAATGTTAAGTCTCTTCCCGGAGTACGGGGCACTCCAGCACTAAGGACAGGGGACTGTGCAGGGTAGGAGAAGGGACTACCGGGGATGTGAGGGGAGCTGAGCAACAGGCTGCTGCCCGTGAGCGGGGCATCACTACCGGGTGTGTTGGGCACTGTGTCAGTGCTCTGGGATTTACCCAGAGTCCGGGCACGCTCCATGAGGTCCCTGCCAGGTGTGCGAGGGATATCTTCATCTGTAGGTAACCGGGGCCGCTGAGGGAAGTCAGACAGGGGACCAGGGGGTGGATGGAGGAGGGGTCGACCTTCTATTGCCGGGTGAGGAGGGAGAGGGAGGTGCATTACAGATGTGGAGACCGATTTGGGGAGAGCTGTGCTTGAATCTAACTGGGAGGAGTCTAATCGACCAGGGGTGCTGGCTACATCTTCAGGCTCTGCTTTACCTTTTGCTTTTGTCTCCTGGTCACTGTCAAACAGGACGCCTGTGGGAGTGGGTGGCCGAAGGTTTGCTACATGCTCCTGATGCTCAGACTTCACTGCAGGAATGTGGCTGTCTACACTGATGTCTCGCTCTTTGACTAAAAGACAAGAAAAGTTTTTATTTTCATTACATTTAACCCCTGACATCAGTCAATGATGCACACCTGACTACAGAAATGGGAGCAGACACTCACCTGGGATATGTTGAGGTGATGGTGGCTTCAGGTCCTCCACTGACTTCTCCTCGGGACTAGGAGGTTTGCGTATGTGCTCCTCTTTAATCTCTGGGATCGGTCCTGTGGGAGAGGTTGGAGGCTTAGCCTCTGCCTCTTCCCCCTTTTCCTCCTCATCAGAAGATGAAGATGTAGAGGACGAAGAAGATGAGGAGGTCTCGGCATCTTTGCCAACCTCGGCATCTTCTGCCGTGTCCCTGGCTTCCTCATCATCATCGTCCTCTTCCGAGCTTAACTCGTATTCAGAGGAGTCAGAGCTTTCTGACGAGGAGTCTGAGCTGACCTTGGAGGAAGAGGAACTCTCAGCTTCTGTAAGAAAAGAGGCAACATTTTTGTTGTTTTTTTTTTTAACAAAACTACAGGAAACACATTAAAGAAAAGAGCCAACCAGCTGTTTCTGTCAAATATCTAAAGTACCATCATCAGATGAATCCGATGAAGAGCTCTCACTGGATGAGTCTCCCACATCTTCCCCATCGCCTTCCTCCTCACCACTCTTCTGAAAGAGGATCAAAAAGATTACAAAAAAATGTTCATGATACACACAAATATGCCACTGGTTGCTGTTATTTTGTTGTTGTTGTTGTTGAGGTGACTTACTTTGCCCAGTGACAGCCTATCTGCAGCCTCTGTTTCATCAGGCTCTTCCTCCCTGTCAGACAATGACTCCTCCTCCTTCCCTGAGGTGTCCACCTCCTCCTCTCCCTCACTGTCTAATTCAAGTGGTCGCGAGTGGCGTCGCTTTGCCGATGCGCTGTCGGCATCTAGCTTGGAATCATCCGAGGGGAGCTCAGCTGGGTCTCGTTCCCGGTCTGGCAGACATTTACCAAAAGATAAATCAGTTTTTGAAAGAACTGCACGTGTTCAGTACTGAGTGTGTGTTAACGGAAGCGGGTTACCTTCGTCCTCCAGTTCGTCATCCACTGGAGTGGAGGGTCGGGCTCGTTTGTTGTCGCCTGCAGTTGCAGCCTCGGGAGGGTCCTTCCGTTTCACCTGAGCACAACATGCACCATTTTATACACCAACAGCAGGAAGCGGAGCTGGTGCAGACACTGCTTCCTTCAACACATTCAGTAAAAGGTTTAAAAAATCTTAATACCTTGAAGGAGGGTAAGCGGATGGCGCCTCGCAACCCGATTCCCAAGCCCATTCCCTCGTAGCCTAGTCCCTCACCCTTGTTCCAGTTTTCAAGCAGACTTGAACCGATCGTCTCTTTGGGTTTAGGTCTCTCTTCTTCTTTCCCCTCTGCACCTTTAACTGGAGTCAAAGATGCCTTGGAAAGAAAGTATTAAAAAAAATTAAATTTAAACCCTGTTTTTGTTATTATACTGAACAGCCAAAAAGTTACCCAGTCAGATTTAATCAATGAGGGGTAAATAAGGAGTCTAATCATTTGTTAGTCTAGAAAATTTCAGTAAACCATAAAATTAATAAACTGCTGACAGGAGGACAACTAAAGATGTTGTCCTCGGATTGTTTGTTTTATCTGACCAACAGATGCAAATCCAAAAGTATTTAATTTCGAAAAAAACAAAAAACAAAAAACAGCAAAACTCACAGAGTAAATATCTGGACTTTCATTATCAAAACTGTTTAATTTACAAGATGAAACGCCTGACGTCTTCAGCAGTATCTACATTCACAAACACGAGCCATCATTTCAGAGAAATTCATTATGGCGCTTGTGAAAATAATATCCACTATTAATGCAAATGTCCGTGCTGTGTAAGCATGCCAGACCACAAACAGGAAAATCAGCTGCAAATACGCAAAGCTCCCTTTACATTACTCTTTTTAATAATCTGAAAAATGCATCACATTATCCAACGCTAATGTCACTGACCTCTGATACATATAACTAATTTATATCCTATGAATCTAATTTCATTTGACCATTTAACTGACAGTAATTCAAAATTAGTACAATAAGTAGTCAATATATGCATATTTTCCCACTTGAAATCTTGATAACTTACTTTAGCAGAGCGTTCCTTCTTTTCCCACCACTCATCAAAGGCCCTAAAAGCCACCACCTCCACCATTTTTCGGTTCAGGTCCCTCTTCATGATGGCCTTCAGCTCTTTGACAATGACCAAAAGCACACCGTCAACAGTGGCCTTGTGAGGATCCTCTTTTTTAGTCTCATATCCAGGAGGAGGAACGGTAGGGTTGAACTTTGGTAAACTGGGATGCTGCCATTGTTGTCCAGGTGCTCCTGTGCTGCCTGCAGGTGTAGCACCCATAGAAAGAGGTGCATAGGGTCCCCCAAAAGGCCCAGACGCACCATTGTCCATAAAATGTGGATAGGGATAGGGCCCTCTGGTCTGAGCCATGCGACTCAGCATCTGCTGCTGCATCTGGAAGGACATGGGAATCGTACTCCACTGTTCCCACCGCAAGCAGCTCATCAGATCCATTGGCACCACTGGCATTGGAGGGTAGGGACCCATGGGTGGCAGCATAGGGTGAGGCACTCCGGGATGAGCGGTCAGGTGAGGATGTCCTGGGACGGCAGAGTGAGGGGCCAGGTGATGATGCGGGATCGCAAAGCCGGCTTGGTGGGATAGGGGGTGGTAGCTGGAAGGATGGATGGGCATGGTCTGCATCGGGGACATGGCAGAGTTTACAACGATGCCTTTGCTGCAGTCTCCGCCTGTGATTGGGGTCCCAGGCATCTCGTCGTCGGAGATTTCCATGTCTTCTCCTGAAGACTGATGACCCTGTGTGGAAACGGGACAGCCTGTCAGGACTATGCAGGAAAATGAAAAAGCTGTGCAATCATCTGCTTTTTTCATCTGGCATGATGTCTGAACTTGATGATGATAATAAAAGGGGTGATATCTTGTAATGCACTACTTAAAAAAAAAACCAAAAAAAAAAACCATGAGCATGTGTTTCTTGCGTTTTTTTAATGGCTCATTTTTCATCAGTTAAAATAGAAAACCTAAGGAATAAAAAGAGACATTTAAAGACAAAGATTAAAAATCTGAATAGGCATTCAGTGCCAACTCTTTCTGATTGCCATGACTGATGTGCTATGGAAACATTTAGACTATACCAAATATTATTTTGGACTCATATCAAGTTCAGACCTTCAAAATAAGAGCACTAAATGATTCCACACTTGGTCTGGGTTCAAAGTTCAGCCACAGTCAAACAACTGACCCGTGTCCACTCTCAAACAAATGCTTGACTAGGCACCAAACTAAAGCACCACGACACTCTTAAAGACATATAAGTGTCGAACTCTCCTCTCATTTTATTTCACAAAAGGACCTGTCTCAGCTGCTGCAGAAATGAAACCGAGCAGAGAAAGCTCAGCATGGGAGTGGCGTTGTTACCCAAATGACCTGTTTGTACTGTTTGCTTTGTGATAACTTGAAATATGAGAACAGAGACGCTGCAGCCAATCCTGACTTTCAGGCTCAGCTGAACCAGGAAATGTGGTGCTGAATGGGGCCAACAGCCAAACCGTGCTTTTTGTCCATGTGAGCGCGTGCAGCGAGTGTTAGAAAGAGGAAACAAGAGTGTTCAATTCCCCAACAGCAGAGAGGCTGTTACTCTTCCTTACAGCACACTGTGCAGAAACACATCACAGGCCAGACGGTGCTACTGTGACTTTAAAACAAAGAGAGGAGTTTATTTTTGCATGAATGTGAAGGAATGTGGAAGGCTTTTCATTCATAACTTATTGCAGCACTTTTACCTGCAGTGACGAGGATTAGGCAGCCCAACGTTTGCAAATGTTTAATTCTTACTTTTAAGATCATTTGCAGAAGAAAAAAATTAAACCCTATCAGTTAACTGGCAGAGCAAAACACCTTTTTGGTTTACTGTGAAACCGGAATTTCCTTCTCAAAGCAGAACAAAAAGAATGAAACAAAAGGGAAGGTTTACTACTACCACCCCACACTGAAACCAGACCTGACTTCCTGCGTCCTCTGTGTAACTGTCATTCACAGCTGCGCGTAAACATCAGCACCGCGCTTCCATCAACTAATCAACACTATTAAGAGTTAATTGTAGCAGCATCTGCAGACACCTGTGTGCTGTTCCTTGAAAAGTGACAAGCATGCGGGTAAACATGGGGCTAATTAAAGACAGAAAAAATATTTTGCTTGCTTTACCGTGTCCATTTTTTCAGTGGGAGAGTGGCCTCGAAAAGATCCCTCTTTGAGGTCACTGCTGTTCTTCTCATGGACAGGAGAGCTGATTCTCTTGATCAACGAGGCAGTTCCAGGAATTGGCTCTTCATCTTCCGAGTCTGGCAGTGGTGTAGGGCTGATATCCTCCAAGCCCGTGCTAGGGGGACGGGAATTTTGCTGGCCACCTTGAGAGCCACTCGTGTAAGGGGGGATTGGGGATAGCTGTGAGGACGAGGAGGAAATCGGACTACCCTCCATTCGCACCTCATTATCTGAGTCCCGCTCATCCAGGAATGGCAGCAGTTTTGTCCTTTTCTCTTTGAGCAGCATCTCAATGCGAGAATCCAGGCTGTTGCGCTCTGGATCCAGAATGGGGGAGCCAGGTGAAGGACAGCGCTCTGGTGTTTGAGGAGGAGGGGTGGTTGGATGAGGAACGGGCTCGGGTCGGGGCTCAGGGATCGGAGGAGTCTCTGGCCGCTCCTTGACAGGCAAAAAGTCACCGGCAGCTGTCAGAGGCGGCTCTGGCGGTCGGAGGTACTCACCCTCCCTTTGGGCTGGGTGATGGAAAGCTGGCTCTGATGGAGGGAAAGCAGGGGGCAAAGGGGGCTGGTAGGGTGAGAAGGAGGACTTGAAGTTGGGTGTAGTGGGAGGAGGCGCTGTGTAGTTGAAAGAAGTGGTGGAAGGTGGAGGTTCTGGTGGTGTGAGCTGGTGCTGTTTGAAAGGAGCCTGTTCAGGTGTATTTCGATACATGTTGATGCGATACTGAGGCCTCTCTGGTCTCCGGTTGTATGCATCCTGGAACTTACTCTCATGTCTGCGAGATTTGTAGCTTCCGGAGCTTCCAGGCGTGGACTGCCGACTGGAGTAACTAGAGTCCTGAGAGAAGGGCGTACCAGCCTGGCGTGGGGTATGAGGGGTTCCCTGGGACTGTGGCGTGTCCTGCCTTAGGCTGGAGTAGCCGGTCTCCAGGGTCAGGGGGGTGGAGGAACTGCTGGGTGGTAATGTTCCTCCCACAGCAGGCACACCGCTCTCTGACAACCTGCGGATGGGCTCACAAGCCTTAGAAGAGACAAACAAGAAAGTGTTACAGGCAAATTCTAACACCAATAATTTGGCATTTTGTCAAGAACAGTTTTAGGTTGAGAAAGATAATTTAAATCAGTTCTTCAGATGACTGAAGAAAGTATGATTTTAAAAAAAATTAAAAAAAAAGCTTAAAGACAGGAGTATCTTGGCACATTGGTGTAAGGGCATCTCATGCTACAAGGTCAAAGTGAAGGTTTAAATTACTTTCTGAGTCAGTCATAGATTTGGTTCATCTTATACAAAGTACAATAAAGCATCTATCTACACAAGAGTGTGCAACAGTTCCTCCAAAATGACCTTCCACAAACCAGCACAAAACTATTACTAAATAACTATTTAACTC
>VUQJ01012237.1:63198-75230 GCA_015108635.1 Andinoacara biseriatus
GAAAAAGAAAAAAAAACAGAAAAAAATAAAAAAAAAAAAAAGCAAAAAAAAAAAAAAAAATGGGAACGCTGATTCTTTTCCACTACAAAAGTTAACTAAATTCATACCAGTAGAGCAGCTGTATTCACTATTTCAAATATTGAAATACAAAAAGCATTTCTTTCCAGTTGAAAGTAATTCACATCAAATATGGTCATTAATGCTGTATGAAGCTTAACAAGTGATAATGATTGGCCTCCTGGGAGCCACAATTCCTCCAACACCTGGAAGAGCCTAAGTATAATTCAGCACAGGTGTGATGACATATCTTCTAAAGCATGAGGCAGAGCTTGATATGCTTTTATTTAAAATTGTTAGTTTCCCATTTCCATTTTTGTTTTATGTAGACGGTGCGTGCTGTTCTAACTCCCCGAGGTCTCTGATTGGTAGCAGTTTCAAAGCCTTTAGTGAAATAAGAAGGTACAGCCAGTGGGTGATTCACTTAGCTTTGGATGAATACTGAAAATGGATGGAAACACCTCCATGGGCTCTCTAAAAACTACTGATTAACATATCATATCTTGTTTGTTTAATGATTATTTAAATGTAAGTCTTTGGCATTTTGGTGTCACTGTGAGTGAAGGAGTCACTGGTGTTCCTCTCAAAGTGCAAGGCAATATATCTGTGTAGATTCTCAGTCATCTAGCTAGTCTTAAGCACTTGAATTGAAGGCAGGTGCACTTCTTTTTAGGTTGATAAAGAGTGTTTCACCTCTCATCTGAGAGGCTTCATGAGTTCTTAAAACTGATGGGGAGTCCCAGGTATTTAACCTCATTCAGGACAAGTCCCTTTCCAGGTGTTTCAGCCCCCATCCACACCTTGACCCATGTGACCTTAAACATAAAAGTTCCAGGATTAGATACCTGGGAAAATGATGGGGACTCCCCTGGGGTTTGGTCTTAGGACTCTTGAAGGAGAGGTGAACCATCTTCAGGAATCTAAAAAGAAGTCCCGTTGCCTTCAACGCAAGTGCTAAAGACCGCCACGACTGAGAACCTAATTAACAGGTGTGGTTTTCTTATAAACCTGACTGTGGGTGCACCCGTGTGGTTCTGGAGTAGTTGCTGATTGGATTTTAGCTGCTGTTAGTTTTAGCTGTGATGCAAGTAATACAGATAATGCAAGCAGCAATAGCAGATATTTGCTGTTCCAATGACATTTTCATGGACACATGGAGGGAGTGACAATGACCCGGTTTGTATGTTTCAGTACCAAGGACAGAGACATGCAGAAGGGCTGAGTTTGATTGTTTCTGCATTATAGATGATGAAAGTGCTCTTTTAATGTTTAACCACGCTAGATACACGATAATGAGAGAACACTTGGGTCTTGAACTTTTTAGCCACTGTGTCTCATATTTAAGTAATGCAAAACATGCTTAACTCATCCTCCATATTAACTTACTCTAATACAGATACAGAACAGTCATCAAAGCCAAGTATAACCCGCAGTTCATCACAAGCTGCTATGCACGCTGCTTTAGCCTATTTATTGGTGTATATTATTGATGCAAATATGTTTGCAAGCTCACGGAAAATAATGAACAAGCTGATAGTGTTATAACACACTGGATTCATATGGAATATAAGTGAATGTAAATCAGACCCATTTTTTAAAGTTACAGTGGCAGGTTTGAATGATCAGGCTTTTAAATCAACAATTGAGAGTTATTCAGCTTTGTAAACTTACCATTGTCTTTAACAATGAAGTAAATCGTATTCTTTCTGTCACATCAATATGTAATTTTTTTTATTATTTAGAGGCGGCTGCTGGTCAGGAGGTAGAGCAGCCTCGGCTCTTTTGGTCCACATGTTCTTAGGAAAGATACTGAACCCCAGACTGCCCCCACTGTATGATGTGTGTGTGTGTGACATGGAGAAAGTACTGTACGTATAGAATAAAACACTCCATAGGGGTGTGTGTGTGTAAATGGGTGACTGTGGCTTATAGCGTAAAGTGCTTTGAGTGATCGATAAGACAAGAAAAGCGCTATATAAATGCCAGTGCATGTACATTTTTCCATCACTCAGACTGGATTTTTAATTTTCTGGTTCCTTAGTTGAGTCATATGAGTAGGCTGCTGAAAGCCATGGCAGCAAATTGTTCCAGCTCTGTTTTGTTTCACCCTTCTGAAAAAGTGTGGGTTAAATTTTGGTAAGCCAATGAATTGTTCATAAGTGGAGAGTGAGCTGATGCAGCAGCCTTTATCTTCTGCACTGTTTTTCTTTCTTTCCTCCAGCCTGTCCTACCCCACACAGCAGTGTGTCTTGTCTGTGGGGAGGCAGGGAAGGAGGACACAGTGGAGGATGAAGAAGAGAAGTTTAACCTTATGCTCATGGAGTGCTCCATCTGTAATGAGATTGTTCATCCTAACTGTCTCAAGGTAAAGATCTCAGTATCAGTCAGCTGCTTGTTTCATGTCAAACACTGTTTATGGTTTAATAATCGGTGTGTTTTTCTTTTTGTTCAGATTAAAGATTCAAATGGAGTAGTCAATGATGAGTTGCCAAACTGCTGGGAGTGCCCAAAGTGTAACCATGCTGGGAAAACTGGAAAAGTAAGCATCAGTATGGACTTTAGTCTGCAAATATATAGAATGATGCATTTATTAAACAGATGATTTTTAGTAAGAATCTAAGAACCAGAGAAATAAAGTTGTGCTCTCTTTTTTCCTAACCTTTTGGCCTCAAAGCAAAAAAGAGGGCCAGGGTTTAAGTATGCCTCCAACCTTCCCGGCTCGCTGCTGAAAGAGCCACGGTTAAACCGAGATTCAAAGGAAGAGCCAGACCCGCCCATGGTGGCTCCGACAACTGTTCCCGCTTTGACTACTGCATCTGCTGTGAAGAGAAAGGCTGAACGAGATGTAATCTCTAAGAAAAATGATGAGGAGCCTCCTAAGAAACGTCCCCCCTTGCTTTCTCTAGATGGTATGCCCCGGCCAAGACTGGAGGACAATCCACTTAGAAAAAAGAGGAAACTGTTTGACACCAACGATGAGCCCATCATTGTTAAAAAGAAGGTGAGATCCTTGTCTCTGTGGAAAGTCACTCTGAGTAGGTTCTTATTTAGTCTTTTATATTTAAAATACTTTTATTAATGTTGTGCTTACTGGAAATATTACAAATGGTCGAGATGCAGAAAATAAAGAGTGGAAGAATCTAACTGTGCAAAAGTCTTGAGTCACCCCAAGGAGCCTGACCTTCTTGTAATTTCTTAAAGTGATCTTGAGCAATAGGTCTCCAGGCTTTCTGAAGGTCTTTCAAAGTTTTTCTTTGGACATTGGCTGCTTTTTCACTCATTTCACACATAACAGACACCTTAGAAAAAAAACTATGAAAATGTGTGCTACTTTGTTACTAGCAGCGTGCTACTAAAACATATCATTTCTTTTGTTGGAACTACAAAAAATACCAACAAAGATAACACCGGTTGACAGGGATGAAGTAGGATTTTTGCAATACCGTATGGAAAGCATCTGATTGGCAACAGCTTCATTTTTCAGCATGACAATGAGCCCAAACACACTGCCTATGCAATAAACACATACCTGGATAGAAAAATTCACAATGGAACACTATCAGTCATGGATTGGCCTCCCCAGAGCCCACACCTCAAGAAAATGAATCAGTATTGGATCATCCTGACAGAGAACAAAAGGCAGCTAACATCCCAAGAAGAGCTTTGAGTGTCCTCGAGAAGCCTGGAGAACTATTCCTGAAGAGTACTTAAAGAAATTAGCGGAAACCTGCCTCAGAGGGTTCAGGCTGTGCTGAACAGTAAAGGTCGTTAAAATTGTACAAATTCTGTTTTTTTGCTTTATATATTTTATTTCCATCTATTCTCAATTTTCCCAGCAAAATATAAAGAGAGAAGGGGTGGCTCAAGACTTTTGCAGTGTTATACAGTACCAGTCAAAAGTGTGTCCAAACCTTTGACTGATAAGTGTTTCTTAAAATGTATAATATATGTAATATATTTGAAATATGTCAAGAAAGCACGAACTTTGACTGTCCTGATCTTTATGCTGAAAAACCGATAATTCTCACTGCTTTAAAAACACAATTATTCTCCCTCTTTTCTTTCTTAGAAGAAGCTTTCAAAACCAGAAGATTCATTTACTTCGAAGCTGCTGCGGCATATTAAGACAGAGAATGATCATGGTGATGAAGAAGATGACCAGGAGGATCATGAAGAAGATAGACTGTCCTTGGAGAGGATGCTTTTAAAGGAGAAACATGAGTATGACGATGAGGATCCAGAAGGGGATGCTGAGGAAGAGGAGACTGTGAAAAAAGAGAGAGACATTAATGCAGAGGTTCTTCTAAGTCCACTGCTAAGAACTTCCACAGCCAGAGAAAGTGACCAATCCTCCTCCAACTCTCCCAGAGCGGGACCAAGTAGCGAGTCAGGAGAAGCCCAAGAGAAGCCCAAGCTGAGCCCCGCTCAGCTTAAAGTGCGACATCAGCGCAAACGTCTTCCCAACAAGGAGGTGAGCAAAGAGTTCAGCCAAGAGACACCCAAGACAGAGGACTGTCAGAGCAACCAGAAGCTGGGCCCAGTGAAGAAGGAGGAGGACAGCCCACCCAACCTCAGTCGCCGACCACTTAAGAGCGAAGACTCTGTAACCAATCAGAACCGAAAACCACTAAAAACCGAGGACCCACCTGCCAATCAGAGCCGTAAAGTTGTTAAAACGGAAGAAGGTGTTGTCAGTCAAAACAGACAGCCGCTGAAAACTGAGGACATCTTGGCCAATCAGAATCAAAGGCCAGTAAAATCTGAGCCCGAGAGCGAAGTAGACGAACAGAAGCCTAGGTGGCCCCTCAATAACGGCAGCAGCGACCTGGGGGACTGGCTGCGACATCGTGGGCGGGAAATGAACGGGACGCCACGCGGTTACTCGCCACTCGGTTGGAACAGAAACTCTCCGATCACACCAATATGCCCTCGACCGCTTCCCTGCCGGTCGCCACCGAAGTGTATCCAAATGGAGCGGCATGTGATCCGGCCCCCTCCCATCAGCCCCCCTCCAGACAGACTGCCCCTGAATGATGGCGAAGCACACGTAATGCAGCGAGAAACCTGGATGATGGTGTTCGGTCATCTCACTCACAGAGATCTTTGTGTCTGCATGCGTGTCTGCAGGACCTGGAACAGATGGTGAGTAGAAGAACTGTGGATTTGAATACATGCCTCCTTCGCTTCATCACACAGCAGTCCAGCGAAAATGTCCGCTGTGTCTCTCATCAGGTGCTGTGACAAAAGGCTCTGGAAGCACATCAATCTGAATCGCTGTAAGTCCATCACTCCTCTCATGCTGAGTGGGATCATCCGCAGACAGCCGGTAGCTCTTGACCTCAGCTGGACCAACATTTCCAAGAAGCAGCTCAGCTGGCTCATCAACAGACTTCCAGGTAAATAAATTCAGCCAACAGTACACAGGTGCATTTGTGTCTGTATGAAACAAACTAGTGATACACTATATTGTCAGAAGTATTCGCTTGTCTGCCTTCACACACACATGAACTTGAGTGACATCTCATTCCTAATCCATAGGGTTTAATATGATGTCGGCCCACCCTTTGCAGCTATAACAGCCTCAACTGAGAAGGCTTTTCAAAAGGTTTAGGAGTGTGTTCATGGGAATTTTTGACTATTCTTCCAAAAGTGCCTTTGTGAGGTCAGACACTGATGTTGGATGAGAAGGTGTGGCTCTCAGTCTCCGCTCTAATTCATCCCAGAGGTGTTCTATCAGGTTGAGGTCAGGACTCTGCAGGCCAGTCAAGTTCTTCCACACCAAACTCGCTCATCCGTGTCTTTGTGGCTTTGGGCACAGGTGCGCAGTCATGTTGGAACAGCCATCCCCAAACTGTTCCCACCAAGTTGGGAGCATGAACTTGTCCAAAATGTCTTGGTGTGCTGAAGCATTAAGAGTTCCTTTCACTGGAACTAAGGGGTTGATACAAAATCCTGAAAAACAACCACACACCATAATCCCCCCTCCACCAAACTTTACACTTGACACAATGCAGTCAGAGTACCATTCTCCTGGCCAAACCCAGACTCATATATCAGATTGCCAGACGGAGAAACGTGATTCATCACTCCAGTGAACACATCTCCACTGCTCTAGAGTCTAGTGGTGGCGCACTTTACTCCACTGCATCTGACACTTTGCATTGTGTTTGGTGATGTAAGGCTTGGATGCAGCTGCTCGGCCATGGAAACACATTCCATGAAGCTCTCTACACACTGTTCTTGAATTAATCTGAAGGCCACACGAAGTTTGGAGGTCTGTATCAATTGACTCTGCAGAAAGTTGGCGACCCCTGTGCACTATGCACCTCAGCATCCGCGCGATTTTTCGAGGCCTATCACTTTGTGGCTGAGTTGCTGTCGTTCCCAATCGCTTCCTCTTTGTAATAATACCACTAACAGCTGACCGTGGAATAATTAGTAGCGAGGAAATTTCATGATTGGTCTTGTTGCACAGGTGGCATCCTATCACGGCACCACGCTGGAATTCACTGAGCTCCTGAGAGCGATCCATTCTTTCACAAATGTTTGTAAAATCAGCCTGAATGGCTAGGTGCTTGGTTTATACACCTGTGGCCACGGAAGTGATTGGAACATCTGAATTCAATGATTAGGATGGGTGACTGAGAACTTTTGGCAATATAATGTATGTACAAGTAATGATGAAGCATTTATGTGACAGTTTTGTGTGTTTATGTGTTTATTAACATGGGAAGCATAAGCCAAAAGAGCGAGAGAGTGATACAGTTTAGAGGAGTGGGTCATGCCTTTACAGAGACAATTTTGAAATCTAGTTAGTCTCGCTGCATAATTATTCAAATGATAATGAACTGTCACAAAGTGGAGTGTTTCTTATTAAAGGACAATTTAGAAGGGATTGTTTTTCAAGCTTGTGTCTTCACTTTTAGCAGTTGTGAAAACAACTTCAGGAAGAGACGTGGAGACAGTGACTCTCAACACAATCTTACAACCCCTGCAAAGCCAAATGTACTGAGCACATCATGTTACAGAGCCCTCTAATGGTCACAGTTGGGGAAAACAGTATTTCCAAACTAGTTTTGGGACTTTTTTTTTCCATTTCTCTTGATTCTTATGTGCTGTGCTGGTGAAATACAGCACTAGTTACACTCTGCTGAAAGGAGAACTGCTGTGGGAAATGTGGTTATTTCTTGGACCTGTGGTTGACTCTGTGGTGATGCAACTATTCAAACCTGTGGTCCTTTTATGACTGATGT
Organism: Andinoacara biseriatus; assembly: GCA_015108635.1. Taxonomy (NCBI): domain Eukaryota; kingdom Metazoa; phylum Chordata; class Actinopteri; order Cichliformes; family Cichlidae; genus Andinoacara; species Andinoacara biseriatus. Next base: position 70,509 of record VUQJ01012237.1, read on the forward strand.
GTTAGCAATATATTTGAAGAGTTCAGAAATACCTGCAACATAAATGCAGTGCAGCTACTGCATGTGGTTGGTGTTAAACCCTTTCCAAACATAACCCACATCACAGCCACAGTCATTGCTGCAGCTTGTTTCAGTGGGTCCATGAAGCGGTTTCTGGGAGAGCTTTTACATAGCTGAGGGTGCAGTGATTCACCCTTTGGTCACTACCAGCAACTTTCTACTACATAATGTATAATAATACATCATAGCACAGCTCAGCCGTTCTGTGTGGCTGGCATGTCACTGTTTCAGAGAATGAAAAAAATGTGCAGAAAATTTTGCATGTTCAGTTTTTCAGAGAATTTAAAATAAAAAGGTGTGTAATTTACTTTCTTTTATTTCACAAGATAGTATTTGATTAAATGTCTTTTCTATGTTGATATATTTAGAGGATTTACTTCACATGTTTTTATTTGCTACTCGGTTGTTACTAAGAATACTTGCTGCATCTAAGACAGAAAACTCCAAAACAACACAGTTTGTGCGTTGCTTCTGTAAAAACTGTGCGTCACGAGCTTCTTTGTGTCCTCGCAGGTCTACGTGTGCTGCTTCTGTCCGGATGCTCGTGGGTGGCCGTCTCTGCTCTGTGCACCTCCAGCTGTCCTCTCCTGCGAACTCTGGACGTTCAGTGGGTCGAGGGACTGAAAGACGCTCAGATGAGAGACTTGCTATCGCCTCCCACAGATAATAGGCCAGGTACCAATACTTTCTCTGTCTAAACTATCAGACACTAGAACAACATTATTGACTGAGTGAGCGAGTGTGATTACAGGGGAAAAAAGGAAATTAATGGGTGGAATAGTGACTCTGTGTGTGTGTCTTTTAATTGCTATACTTAACGTGTTTAAAGTCACTCTGGTTCACAATGGTAGAATACAAACTCTGAGGTGGCAATTCATCCAATGACAAGCATAAAAGTTTATGTACTAAACTAAATACCCTTCTCAGCTGTTATCACACATGCACTGCCTCCCTGAGTTTATCTCAATATGTTAGAACTGTATTTGACAAGCTCACATCATCTAATGGCAGTTTGTGAAATACTTATGACCTCTAATCTACAGATTCATGTTTATGTACATGAATTTTCTCTTTTTCCTGTTTCTAAAAATGATTTCCATCTGTCCTGTCTCATATATATACATGACATTAATATTTTCAACTTTTAAAGGGTAAAAAATTTTTCATTTCAAAAATCCTCATTTGTAAGATGGGGGGGTGGGAGGTCAACTGAATTATATTCATGTGAAAAACTAAGTAGATCCTTACTACTTCCATAGGAATTAAGAAAGTAAATAGCAGCTGGGTGCTGCTAATCAAATGTACTTTATTAATTAATCATTAGCAAGCGTGAGTACATCTAAAGAAAATCAGAGGTTTTGATACTAGTTAGCATGTTAAATGTTCCTGACAGCATAGTTGAAAAAGGCTGAAGAAGTACATGGCTTGATGAGAAGGGTTGCCTGGAGAACGCATCGTCTCTCTTTGGTTTGCAAAGTTCCATCTGAACAAACCACAAGATATCTGAAACGATGCCTGTTGGACAGACGAAGCTATGATAGAAATGTTTGGCCATGATGCACAGCGCAGTGCTGGGAGAAAACCAAACACCTCATAGTAGCTGCTAGTCACGGTGATGGAGGGTTGATGATTTGGGCTTGGTTTGCAGCCACAGGACCTGGGCACCTTGCCGTTATTGAGTCAACAGTGGACTCCTCTGTATGCCAAAGTATTCTGTGAGGCCAACTGTCCAACAGCTAAAGCTTGGCTGAAATTAGCTGCACGATCTGTCCAGGCACATCCTCGCCTAAACCAAACTGAGGCCTTTTAGTATCATCTGTAAATCATGTTGTCATGTGCTTTACCGATGAGTTCGTGTGCGGGGAAAAAAGTTGTGTTGTCAACAAATTTTGACATGTTAACTAGTCTATCAGTACTTGACCACTTACTCCATATGTTACTCAGACCCAGAGCCAAGCCACTGGTTCCTGTTGAAGACCTGCATTTTAAAGGAGGGGATCACAGTACCACAGATCAATTTAGCAAATTGCAGTAAATGGTGGCTTTACTGGGGCCTGCAGAATTATTAGCCACGAATGAATGAAAAATCGGCGCCTTAGCTACAGCAGCCATGTTGCAGGAATATGTCACACAGATGAGTGATCTCTGCCTTTTAATGTTGTTTGTAGACAACAATGGAGCTCTCTGGCATAGAGATGAGTTATGTGAGGCTTTAGATCGGCAGACAGCAGTTGTTAGTAGGATTACTTCACTGTTGGGGGATTTATTGACTGTCTTTTCCACGCTCATTAAGTATATACGGTGAATCATCTCTCTTTACTTTATCCCTCTGTTAATCTCCTCCCCTCTGTTTTTAAACATTTTGTAGGTCAGTTGGACAACAGAAGTAAACTGCGTAACGTAGAGGAGCTGCGTCTGGCTGGGTTGGACATCACTGACACGTCTCTGCGCCTCATCATTCGTTACATGCCGCTCTTATCTAAGCTGGACCTCAGCTACTGCAACCACGTCACTGACCAGTCCGTCAACATCCTGACTGCTGCGGGGACAACCACCAGAGACTCGCTCACTGACATCAATCTGTCAGGTATGAATCCGTCTGTATTAGACTCATGCCACTGACTTGTGGATTATTAAATGAAATTTTTGAATCATCTCTATCAACGATCGGTTATCCCAATGAATGTATAAAAAAACTTAACGTTTGGGATTTTATACGAATAGCTTTTATCCCATTAGCGATAGTGTGCTTTAGCATACTGCAAAAAGGGTCATTATAAAAATCAAAAAAGGTAACATTTATTTTGCCTTTTCATATTGGGACTTTTCGACTCCTGTCCCAAAAGGCTGATTTATCCACGCGTGTGCAGAGTTTATGCCAGTACAGGCGACCCGTTATGCACCATTTGCTCATTTTCTTCCAACCCAATTTCTCCCTGCAGTCTGTAACAGGGTCACAGACCAGTCACTGACCTATTTCAAGCGCTGTGGAAGCATTTGCCATATCGACCTGCGATACTGCAAACAGGTGACCAAGGAAGGATGCGACCAGTTCGTCGCCGAAATGTCCGTCAGCGTGCAGTTTGAACTCATCGAGGAGAAACTGCTGCAGAAGATCAGTTAGGCAGAGGAACACTAAAGACACTGATGCGACTTTCACAAGTAGTTAAACTGCTGTCCACATGGAGGCAGCAGAAGACTGCTTACTGGTGTATAAGTTGTGCGACTCAAGGACAGTGAATACTCCTGTAAACAAGATATAAAGGGAGTTTGAGCTGCTAAGCAAGAATGTAAAAATGGTCCAGTAATGGCAATATAAAAAAAAAAGTTTTTGTTGTTGCACCTGTTTATAAGTTATTTATTCTTTATATTGTTTGATTGTTTATGTATTGTATCCCGGGTTATCTTTTTCGGTGTTTATAGACTATTTTTTGTTTCAATGCAAAGTTTATTGCATTATAGATAAATATTTTTGTATCAGAAAGTGTTTCATACATTTATGTGCAGTATTAAATGCACCACTGTAGTGGCTCCATGGTGTAGTGGTTTACACATTCGCCTAATAAGCGAAGGATTCCCGGTACGTTCCCGGGAGGAGACACGAATCCCTTTTTGGGGTTGCGTCAGGAAGGGCATCCGGCGTAAAAACCTGCCAAATCGAAACATGCGGAGCTACCCGCTGTGGCGACCCCTCGTCAATGAGGGGGCAGCCGAAAGTAGCTTTTATTAAACGCACCACTGTACAGTATCATAGCACTGAATGCGATTATTAGTTGGCATTACTGATAAGCTCTTTATTGTCGAGAGACAAAGGTCTAATGATTTGTTGCCAGACTGTAGGATGGTAGCTTGTGTTTGTGTGGGTGTTTTTTTTTATTTATTTTTTTTTTTATATTTTATTATTATATATGCCAGAGTTCTGCTTCCTTTTAAATAAAGGTACTGTATATTTTGTTTTCTGTTTGGATTAAATATCTAGTTATTTGCACTGATGCGGTCAATACGAATACATGAATGTATTCTCACATACACTATACAGTGTACAGTGTATAAAGCATATTTTTTCAACACTAAAATGTTCTGCTAATTTTACTAACAGCTTGTAGGTAACTGGGTTATATTAAGACATCTCCGCCAGTCTCCATCACTCTTTAGTATTACCGGTGCTTTGTGGAAGGAAGCGTTTTAGCTCTGCATGCAGAAATGTTTACACCACTGTCAGTAGAGGTAGTAACTGTTAAACAATATAACCGTGCTTACTCCAGCTGAACTCCATATAACTTAAAAAAAACAAACAAACAAAAAAAAAAATGAGCTGAATCAGCAAAAGCCGATAAGGTTTTAAATTTAGAAAAGGATTTTTGTGACCTGTGTCTCTCTGGTAGAATCGGGCATACAAAAGAAAAATGCACCTGACTGTCTCTACTTTTTATCACCCTTATTTTGGAGCTTTGTATACCAAAATTGTCCCGGTCCCAGAAAACTGAGGACAACCTTGAGATAACAAGTGAAACCAAAACCAGTGAATCTCATGCCAATCAAAACACAAGGCCGTCACCAGAAACTCAGCATGAGACCAAACACACTGTATACAGTGTAGGAGAAAAGTGAAAGGGTTTAATAAAAATATTTCTGTAAAATATAAAACTGAAAAAGGCCTTT